>ML780681.1:554585-597018 GCA_009831015.1 Picea engelmannii
GTCTCCCCTGGGCCTCACCTCCCTAAAGAGAAAGAACCTGCCCATCGAGGTGACATTGGGTGGGATAGGTTCCTGTTACACTAGTTTGGACCTCTATCTTATAGCCATCTCTCCCGTCTACAAACTGTGCGATAACAGGTTTAAAGTGTTCTAAGGCTGATTTAGGGGGTTTATGAAGTTACTATCTCATGCAAAACAATCCCCAAACCACTAAAATCTGAAAATTACCAATGGCTGTTGTAAAACTTGCAATAAAGTTAGGAAATTACAGCAATAACCAAGTTACAACAACAATACAATTTAGCTCTCAAAATGAGTTATAAACTAGTAGAAAATAGGGCTAAAGTAATGATTAAATCTAGGGTTTGATTAACTTTTGAAATCTGAAAATTACAAGGCATTTGATAGCCAATAAAACAAGACGTCTAGCCCTAAATTTGCCGTAATACAAACCTACTATGTTGATTTTCCAAGAGAGATGATTTTAGGTTAAAAACATGCGAGAAGACCCTAAAATTTTATGTCAAAAATATGCAAGCAAATGCTAGGCGTCTAGGGGTTTTGATACCCGAAAATTAAATGTGAGCTAAACAAACCCTAGATTTACCCTAAAACAAAGATAAAAATTGAAGTTTTGAATTTTAGATTTACTAGATGGGAGAAGATTGTTTCCTATATTTTTGGGGCATATGGGGTTAACTAAGGATTCCCTTGAGAGGATGTAAGTATATCTAGGGTGATATCTATGGTTGTCCACCACAAACCCTAGAAGATCCACCTAGTGCTTTACAAATTTCAAGATGGTTCAAGGGAAGATACTCCACTAGTAATCTTCCAAGGATTTTGAAGAAGGGACTCGTTCAAGAAAGACACCAAGAGAGTGCACCACCACCACTAGAGAAGTGCAACTACACTTGAAATCATCCATAAACAAAATCCAACAAGATCAAGTGAGACCACTTACTCAAGAAATCGTTTCATCCATAAACCCTATCCAAGAGCATCCATGAAAGTTGAAAAGCAATTCACAAGACATCTCCTCAAGAAGTCGCTCTAGTTATCCATCCATAGCAAATATAGAAGAAGAAAAGTAGACACGTAATTGTTATCCACAAGGTCTACCAATGATTCACAAATGAGAAGTGTTTCTCTATTTATATGAGAGATCTTGCACCCTTCTCATTATAATAATAATATTTTCCTAGCTTTACCCTAAGAAAATATAAAAGTGACCTTTATCTCTTTACAAGCCCTAGAGACAAGGTAAAAATACATAAAATATCCATGATACAAGAGTTGATGAGTCAAAAGACCCTGAAAGATGCTCCCTAAATCAAGTAAACTCTCCTCAAGTGCCAAGTCATCCTCCACAACATGTGGAACGATCTCCTCAAAAGGTGTCCCACTAGTGGGCAAAAATTCGACGATAAGCCTCTCGCAGTAGATTTTAGAAGCACCATAACTGTGTTAATTTTTGCTTGAATTTCGATTATGACCACATTGATAGTTGAAATGATACCATTGACTAATGAAATGATGGTAATCTTTACTTGTGGTCAGGTATGGCTAAGTGCTTTCATTAATTGTATTGCTAGGTTATTTTTTAAGAGTCAACCTAATCAATATTATTTTACATTACTTTAGGTGACTAGTGTCGGCCTAAGCATTTATGTGGGCCCATAACCCCCTCATGGAGGGAGATGCCCCACCTCATGAATTGTGTGTAAATACACAATTCATGCCTCGTTTGAAATATCATATTGATTCATCTTGTGATTGATTCTTGAACCTATAGACACCATATCTCTCTTATTCATGGATTCTCTCTCTCTCTCTCTCTCTCTCTCTAGCTATCCTATATAATCTACTTTTTATTACTGTTGTTATAAAGTTGAAGTGCTTTACTTGGTTGGATTAGGGTTTGCTAAAGTTGTTCGTGTAGATCTATGACCTCAACATGGTATCAGATCCAATGTGACTTTTCCTTCTCTATCAAATAGTACTTTTAGGGTTGTTTTCGATTTGAAACTAGGGTTTTCAACACTTTTTTGGCACAACAACAAATTTCGAGGGATTTTTTTAACTAGTGCCCCCCTTCGATAGTTTTTTTGGTCTTTTTAGTGGAGTTAAGGGGATTCTTTGCAGATTCACGCCCTTTCTAGGGAAGTGCTCTTTTCTTTTGTCTAATTTCTACTTTTTTTAGGATAATGCAGGTCATAAACTAGGGTTTATTAGCCTTGTTTAAGGAAAGCCATGTTTTTACGACTTTTTTAACCCCCATCACCCCAACGCTCTCCTCTTTTGGTGATTTTTTGGCTTTTCCAATGAATTCGAGGGATTATTTTTGTAGATCAATGCTCTTCTAGGGAAATGCACCCTATCTTTTTCTCTGTTTCAATCAAAATTCACCATTGCTTTTTGGAACATTGCTGGTACTATATGGTTTTCTCTTATTTTTAATGTTTTTTTTTGAAGACCATTGTTGGTGGCATTATCATTGTAGCCTTGGGGTTCATAATTTCTTCTTCATGGCCTCTAGGGGGGTCCACCTCTCTTATTTGATCTAGAGGATTGCTCGGTAACATAATTTTCTAGGTTATATAGTTGATTTGAGAGATTATTGACTAGTGGCATTTGCCCTAATGGATACATAGTTAGGGTTTCTAGATCATCTTTATTGTAGAGTTTCAAACCCTCTTTTTGGACCATTTAGCGGGCTCTCTTGATGTCTTCACGGAGACTTCCTTTTGTTGGCCTAGATAGATTGTTTCTTCGACACACATATGGTGGTGTACTTTGTAGATTGGGTTGTATTGGATTCAAAAGATTATATTTCTAGTATTGACTCCACCTTATTTGGAGATAACTTTTTTCTTTCATGGGTTGGTACCTTTCTATTGGATGCAGTGGTTGGTGATGTGATAGCTACTCAACTTTTGACCGTGATTCATAATGCCTCTCACAAGCCTATGGTCGCTTGTTTGCAAAGGGAAAACCCTCTCAATTCTTTTGATGTAGTTTCCACTCACAGGTCCACATGGTTTGTCCCACAATATTTTATTGATGACTCTACAGATGATTCTTAACTTCTTTTAGTGTATTGGCTTGTTTGTGTGGATCCTTGTCTTTCACATTGTGATATTTGTCCTTCTTGGACATAGCATATGTAGGATCATTCTCTTGGTTTCTCTTGGATGAACTTTCAGTGGCAACTTCAATCTGATCAAGAAATTGTGTTCCTTGGTGCTTCTTTAGTTGATCAACCTATTTTAGTGGCTCTCTCTTTCAGACTTCATCTAGAAGCCCCCTTTACTCGGCTGTTGAACCGTGTTGGTATTGGTATTATGGAGTCTTGGGAGGTTCTATCTTCAGATGGACGTGTTCAACATTAAGGGGGGAAGGTGTGATCTATTGTTTTCTCTTCTTGGCCTTCCGTTGTTCTTCACGGAGGATGTTGTATATAGGATCGACCTTATGTTGAGATGGGCATCCATAAACCCTCTCACTTCTTTATTTTGGCTATGGTTGATCATTTGGTTGAGTTGGATATCTACATACCAACTCTCTCTTGTAGTTCAGTCACTATCACTCTTGTTTGTATTTGAGTCTGGTATTCATAAATCCTCTATGACCATTCTTTGTGAGGAGATGGGTATTTATAAACCCAGTCCCATCTTGTATTGGAGCTTTCTTTCGAGCTGCGTTGTCTTAGGTGCATTTGTCTTGGGTATTCATACACCCATACCCTTTTTGTATTTGAGCACTCTCAGTTGTGTTCAAGCTCTTAGATTGTATTCGTACTCTCTTCTTTGCTATGCTCTCTTAGGTGTATCTATGTTGGGTTTTCATACACCCACTCCCTTGTTGTTTGTGAGCATTCCTAGTTGTGTTTGAGCTCTTTCAGTTATTTGGAGGTTGCTCTTCCTACTCTTTTTTTCTTTATGACTAATCTTATTAGAGTTGGGTACTTACATTTCCTCCCTTATGATGTTCCTTTAGAGACCTTGTAAGATGGGTAATTTAGTGGCACTATTCTTCTAATAGATGTGGAGTATGGCATGGATATGTCATCCCGCCCTTCTCCATTGGATTAGCAGGTCAGTGATAGTGTTTTCCAGTAGATGAGGAGTTCAATGATCACTTCCCTCCACGGGATTAGCATCTTAGAGTTGAGCCCTATTGCTTCTACAGGATGTTCCTTCCAGCACTTATTTATCAAATGGGCAGTTCAGTATTGTATCCTCCAAGCTGATGAGCAGTCCAATAGTGGGATTCTTTTAGTAGATTATTGGGTCCACTTTTATATTGAGTTGGGTCATGAGAAACTCACTCGCTCTTCTTCTTTCAGCTACAACTGATGTTACATTTAGTTGGGTACGCCCGCTCATTTTTATCCATACTCTCTCATTTTCATGCCTTTTTACAACAATTCTTTATTAGATGGATAGATCAAGATCATATCCAGATGATGAGCAATTTAGTGGTGGCATTTCTTTAGGAATTGAGTAGTTCTATGTTGATGTTCGATGGGTATACATAAATCCTTACACTTTTATATCGAGTTGGATCATCACGAACTATTCTTTCTTGCTTTAGCTATGTTTGAGTCTTCATTAAGTTGAGTATGCCCACTCACTCTTATATCTTCTCGCTCTTGTATTCATTCCTCTTTAAAACACCCCTCTATCAGATGGACAGATAAAAGATCACAATCCGCCAAATGATGAGCAGTTCAGTGGTGGCATTTCATCATGAGTTGAGTAGTTCTATATTGTTAATTGTTGGGTATTCATATTGAGTTGGGTCATCACAAACCCACTCTTTCTTATTTCAGCTATGATTGTGTACTTTATACTCCTTTTGTACTTTATCATCCTTCTTGATGTCCCCATGCTCAGATTACAAGGGAGTGTTGAAATGATGGTAATTTTGACTTGTGTTCATTTATGGCTAAACACCCTCATTAATTTTTTCACTAGGTTATGGCTTTAGAGCCGGCTTAGTCAACATTATTTTACATGTCTTTAGGTGACAAGGTTGGTCTAATCATTTAGGTGGCCCCATGATCCCCTCATGGAGGGAGACACCCCATGTCACGAGTTGTGTATAAATAAACAACTCATTCTTCATTTGTAACATCATATTGATTCATCTTGTGATTGGTTCTTTAGCCTACTGGCACTATATCTCTCTTGTTCTTGTGTTCTCTCTCTCTCTCTCTCTCTCTTTGTCTCTCTCTCTTGAGCGCACTTCTTTTGATATGATCAACTCTTGATTAGTGCTATTATAAATCTAAGTGCTTTACTTGGTTGGATTAGAGTTTGGTTGTCATAGTAGATCTATGACTTCAATACTGATCACTAAAAGAGCCTAACTCCCACTGGTCCAACATGTTTAGAGTGAAGTCCCATTCAATTTTGATCTTTCTTTGTCTCTTGCCTTCGGAGATGCTCGACGCACTCCTTCATTGCTATTATTACTTGTACTATAGAATCACATTAAGCTACTTTGGTCACTTATGGAATTTAATATAATATAATATGTTTTGTAGCAATTCTCTAGTCATTAATGCGACTCTATAGTACAAGTAATAATAGAAATGTCACTTATGGACTTCAATATAATATAATATATTTCATAACAGTTCTCTATTCATTTTGAAACTCATCCTTAAGTCCCCTTGTCCCTCGACCCAAAACTTGGTGAAACATAGCTTTATTCCTTGGATGCACTTGTACTTTGGCTATGGCTTAATAGTTTTAATTGGATGAAAAACTTTTGGCTTGGCTTTCATGATTTTGTATATTTGTTTGTCAAATTTGCAAGCTTTTATTTAGAAAAAGCAATTCTAAGAGCAAATTTTTGAATGATTAGGACTATAATATGGATAACAATTATGCTAAATCATGATTGTTGTTGCATTAATTTGATGTGTTTACTGTTATCGGCTGTATGCACTTATGTTTTGAAGGTTTGGCTACAGTTTAATTGTTGATGTTTTTGAACATTGATAGGAGATGGCATCCAAGCATGGCCTCTTATTAGTGGACACAAAGTATGAGTTTGGCAAGGCAGTGGATGGTTCAATCCTTTTAATTGATGAGGTCAGTGTTTTTCCCCTTTCTGCAAATCGCTCATCTACTTTGAATTTTTTTTTTTTTTTTTTTGATTTGAATGATGCTTTTCATTGTTTTGTTTCATAGGGGATAAATAGCAATATGATAAATGTCATCTTGTAATTTCCTTTTGTCGTTTGCATGCATTTATAAACTAAGTTCATGAGATGTTAAATGTGTAAAAAATTTCTTGACTATGGCAGTTAATTTCAATCAGAAATCTTCACCTCTTTCCTGGATTTTGACCCTGTGAATTTTCAGCCTTAGGGGTGTTATGAAATATAAAGAAAACAACAGAAACAGAGGACAATATTTCACCTCTTAATAATCCCAATCAACAAGGCAATCCAAGATAAAATATATGAAAATGTGCCAACAAACTTCATCACTACAGGGAAATTTTATCATGCATAAAACAGATGTGAAATTCACTTTATGACAATTGTAAATACATCAGCAAATTTTCCCTATCTTCTTGAATATCAATGTTAAGTCAGTTAACAATTTCATCCTTAACTTATGTCAAATCAGCAAGATGTAATAGTGCTGGAAATTACCAAACCATGAAGAAATAAAAGGCTGAAAATCAAATCTGCAATAGAGACAATTTTGGACAGCTGGAAACTTCATATATATGTATAAAGTTGAAGCTCATGTACATACCATAGCCTCATCTCAAGGCTAGTACGATCCTCAAGCTCTCTAAAACCCTAATTAGGAAAAACAAAGAAAACCCTAGTTCACACCAAGGATCTCCAACAAACAAGTATCACACAAGCATGTCCTGCAAGGCAAGACGACTCCTCTTCTTCTTGTCCTCAATAAGTACAACCTAGGGTTTCATCACAAAACCCTAATCTCCAAGTCTCTAAGGGATGAAACGCTAACTCTAGTATTCAAGATGCTCCAAGAGTTCCAAGAAACCCTTGTGAGCACCCTTTTGTGTGCTAGTCTTTCTTGGTGGTGGAGGTCTTTCTCTTGAAGAATATAGCAAATGATTGGCTGGGTTTTCTTCCCTTGTTGAGAAGGGTTTCCCAGGATACTTCTTGTGTACTTGTGCATGGTGTTTCTTCTTGTGATCTTGGTTGCTGCAACAAATTGTCTATGGTTTAAGTAAAATGCTAAAATGGAATGAACTTCATGCTTAAGCCTAGCTTATTGAAAAATCAACATGGTTTCAGAGCATAAGTCTTGAAAGAACCCATTGCACAAGTTTCTACCAGTCATTCCTCCACTTTTGCAGAACCGTACGACCCTCCYAGGGTTTCYAGAAAATCCGTACAACCCTCTTCTTTTGGGTGTTTCARCACTTCACACTTGGACGTTGGGGTTGAAATTTGGACAGGAGGTTACGACCTCCTTTAGCGCACAAGCTTCTGACAGATTTACTTGATCATGAGATGGATTCTATGATTATAACCAKAGTTGTGTGAAGCTCTTTGAGAACCCTGTGTCTCATGATAGATTGAAACACGTTGAGATAAAATATCATTTTTCAGAGACATGATGTAGAGGAAAGCAGTACACGTGCAATGCCTTCCTACACATGAGCAGATTGTAGACATCTTCACCAAACTGGCTTGGTGAAGAATACCTCTCTAGCTGAGAGGGAGTGTTGATGACTACAGCCAAGACAAAGTTCGAGTACTGTTGACACTACTGTTGACAGGTTCAGTCTAATATAAGTAAAGGTAAATTCCCCATTGAGGAATCATATCACAAGTGTGAGTTTGGAAATTTCAGCAAACACTTGTTCTTGGGAAAAGTGTGCACCTCTCTTGGGCGCTAGTCTTCTAGGGTTTGTGAGCACCCTCTTGTGTGCTAGGTCTTTATGGTGGTGGAGGTCTTTCTCTTGAAGAATATAGCAAAGGATTGGCTAGGTTTTCTTCCCTTGTTGAGAAGGGTTTCCCAGGATACTTCTTGTGTACTTGTGCATGGTGTTTCTTCTTGTGATCTTGGTTGCTGCAACAAATTGTTTATGGCTTAAGTAAAATGCTAAAATGGAATGAACTTCATGCTTAAGCCTAGCTTATTGAAAAATCAACATGGTTTCAGAGCATAGGCCTTGAAAGAACCCATTGCATAAGTTTCTACCAGTCATTCCTCCTCTTTTGCAGAACCGTATGACCCTCCTAAGGTTTCCAGAAAATCCGTACGACCCTCTTCTTTTGGGTGTTTCAGCACTTCACACTTGGGCGTTGGAGTTGAAATTTGGATAGTAGGGTACGACCTCCTTCAACGCACAAGCTTTTGACAGATTTACATGATCATGAGATGGATACTATGATTATAACCAGAGCTGTGTGAAGCTCTTTGAGAACCCTGTGTTTCATGATAGATTGAAACATAGATCTCTGAATGGGTACTTGTACTATGTACTCTTCATAGATGATCACTCTCGGAAAACTTGGATTTACTTCCTAAAGAACAAGGATCGAGTCCTTGCAAAATTTCAAGAATTCAAAGCTCAGGTTGAGAACCTGACTGGAAGAAAGATCAAGGTACTAAGAACAAATAATGGAAGAGAATACACCTCCAAAGATTTCAACAATTTCTGTATTGAAGCAGGGATCAAGAGGGAGTTCACAGTTCCTTACAACCCTCAACAAAATGGGGTTGCAGAAAGGAAAAACAGAACCATCATCGAGGCAACCAAAGCGATGATACATGATTAGAGTGTACCTACAACTCTATGGGCAGAAGCATGCATGACAACAATGTATGTTCAAAACAAGAGTCCTCATCAGATCTTGAGGAACATTACTCAAGAAGAAGCCTTCACCGGAGTGAAGCCTGAGATTGGACACTTCAGAATATTTGGGTGTCCAGTATATTTTCATGTACCCAAAGAGAAGAGATCCAAGCTAGACCCTTCAGGGAGAAAGGGCACATTTGCAGGATACAGTGAGTCCTCAAAGGCATATCGGATCTACATTCCTGGTCAAAGACAGATTGAAATAAACAGAGACGTTACTTTCGAGGAAGAGATCGCCTTCCAAAGATCTAGAGAATCTTAGATGGAAATTGATAGTGAGACAATGCTTTCTCCCCCTTCAACAATTCAGAGGGAGACATACATTATTTGAGTTGCTCCAGCTGATCCAATTGTTCTAGCCGATCCAGTTGCTCCAATTGACATGCCTAAAGATATTACAGTTAGACATAAAAGGCATGCTTGTGCTCGACAAACTCTACAGGAAGCAGAGGGACATAAAGCCCCTCAAGGAACAACTAGAGAGAGCAAGAGACCAAAGAGATTCTCAAGCTACCTTTCAGCCTTGACCCACATCATTGACTTTGAGCCATCTTGTCATTGAGAAGCTTCAGGTGAACAAGTATGGCAAGATGGCATGACAGAAGAATATCAGTCTATATTGAAAAATCATGTATGGGATATTGTTCCAAGACCAGAGGGAAAGTCTATAGTGACTTCCAAATGGATTTATAAAATCAAGCATGCAGCTGATGGAAGCATCGAGAAATACAAAGCGAGATTTGTAGCTAGAGGGTTCTCGTAAGTAGAGGGAGTTGACTGTGACGAGACTTTTGCTCCAGTAGCCCGATACACTTCCATCCGTTCTATCACTGCACTAGCTGCTTCCATGGGTTGGAAGCTACATTAGATGGATGTAAAGACAACCTTTCTCAATGGTGAAATTGAAGAAGAAGTTTATATCGAGCAGCCAAAAGGATTCGTTATACACAACGAAAGTTCTCACGTGTGCAGGTTGAAGAAAGCCCTTATGAACTAAAGCAAGCACCATGTGCTTGGTATGAGAAAATGGATGGATTTCTGATGATTTTGGGTTTTAGCAAAAGTGCTGCTGATCCAAACCTATATTATGACATTGATGGAAATGAGTGCTTGATCTTGGTCCTATATGTGGACGACCTTTTCCTCATCGGTTCAGATAGACTCATTGCTGAATGCAAACAAGCATTGAATGCTAAATTTGAAATGAAGGATTTAGGCTTGATGCATTACTTCTTGGGACTAGAAGTATGGCAGAGGACAGATGAGATTTTCCTGAGTCAAGGAAAATATAATGTGGAGATATTGAAAAAGTTCGGTATGACAGAGTGCAAATCCATGCCTACACCAATGGTGATGGATTTGTAGAAGATGAGTGATACTGATTCAGGAGAGATTGATCTACACTTGTATAGACAGTTGATTGGATCACTGATGTATCTGGTTAACACTAGACTGGATATATGCTATGCAGTGAATGTGCTTAGCCAGTTTATGAGCCAACCGAGACAGACTCACTAGATAGCAGCAAAACATGTATTGAGATACCTACGAGGCACAATTGGTTATGGCCTAAGATATGCCTCCAGTGTAGACTTGAGCCTGCAGGGATATGCCGATGGAGATTGGGTAGGGAGTGTAGTGGACAGGAAAAGCACCTCCAGTTGTTGCTTCACTTTGTGGTCTACCATGGTTTCCTGGTGTAGCAGAAAACAAAGTTCAGTGGCATTGAGTACTGCAAAGGCAGAGTACATTGCATTGAGTGTAGCAGTCCGTGAAGCAATGTGGCTTTGCAAACTTCTGACTGATTTATTCGATCATGAGATGGAGCCTACTACTATTCATTTTGATAACCATAGCTGTGTGAAGCTCTCTGAGAACGCTATGTTTCATGACATATCGAAACACATCGAGATAAAATATCAATATATCAGAGACATGGTGCAGAGGAAGACAGTACACGTGCAATATCTTCCTACCCATGAGTAGATCGTAGATATCTTCACCAAACCGCTTGCCAAGACGAAGTTCGAGTATTTCCGTGAGAGACTTGGCCTGATGGAGAATGCCTCCCTAGCTGAGAGGGAGTGTTGATGATTACAACTGCGTGAGACATCCTCCAGGACACAGACCTGTGAGAGAGCCCTTGAGTTGGGTGTGTGGTTCCTATTTGAGACAAAACTGGAACGTTGTGTTGGCCTCCTCCTTGTAGAGAGTTGAGATGATACTCCAGATGATTCTCCTGTGTAACGAAGTGAGAAAGAAGATTTGCTGAGTGGGACGTGCATGTGGCCGAGCACAGGTGAACGTTTGAAAACCCATGAGCTGGGTGCATCGTTTTGAGATAGAAATGAAACGATGTATTAGCCTCCTCTGAGCAGAGAGTTGAGATGATGAACTCCAAATGACCCTCCTGTGCAACACAGTGAGAAAGAAGATCTGCTGAGTTGGACGTGCCTATGGATGAGCACAGGTGAACGTGATCCTAGTGGCTGAGCACTAGTGAGTGTGGTTCTCCCGTGAGATGCAGTGAGATAGAGAGACATCCCTGTGGTTGAGCACAGATGGATGTGCCCCTAGTGGCTGAGCAGTAGTGGGTGTATAAGATCCCTTGCTATATTGTTCAAGAGTCAGACTTACCTGTAACCCTCATTGTTATGTAAAGGGTACAGGTCGGCCCTACCTTAATATAAAAGTTAATTAATGTAAAAGATAATTATTATGGTAATTATTAATTATATTAAAAGTTATTGACGTCGGCCCTGTTGTGCCAATGGACACTTCTGTTGATAGGTTCATTCTAATATAAATAAAGGTAATTTCCCCATTGAGAAAACACAACACAAGTGTGAGTTTGGAAATTTCAGCAAGTACTTCCTTCTTGGGAAAAGTGCGCACCTCTCTTGGGCACTAGTCTTCTAGGGTTTGTGAGCACCCTTTTGTGTGCTAGTCTTTCTTGGTGGTGGAAGTCTTTCTCTTGAAGAATATAACAAAGGATTGGTTGGGTTTTCTTCCCTTGTTGAGAAGGGTTTCCCAGGATACTTCTTATGTACTTGTGCATAGTGTTTGTTCTTGTGATATTGATTGTTGCAACAAATTGTCTATGGTTTAAGTAAAATGCTAAATTGGAATGAACTTCATGCTTAAGCCTAGCTTATTAAAAAATCAACACACACTACATTCACAACAATTGCAATCTCATTTTAAAGCAATTTGCTTTTCAAATACTTTTACTTTCAAAGCATTGTCACTTTCAAAGCAACTTTACTTTTCAAGTCCTTTTCTAGTTATCACTTTCATTGTGAGTATTTCATGTATTGATGCCTCATTGCTTATTGAGTTAGAATATTTTCTATTCTTTTGGACATAGTTGTATAATCATTTACTTGTTCATTCATTGTATATCTATATATCTCGTGTTGTATTTCAATTTGTAGATAATATTCATATTTGATTTAAAAGTGCAAAGTAATTTCTTTTATTTATTATGAATATCTTGTAGCAACATTCACTTTTGTATAATTGTAATTTGTTGTATAAATCTTATTGACTCCATTTACCCATCTTTAGGCACTAGTCTTAGTATAACTTGTAGATCAAGGGGTTTGCTTGTCATTAAAGATTTACATTTGCATTGTTGATCGTCATTTAGGTTAGCTCCCCTAAATCAATATTTAAAATTAACTCCTAGAACACTTAATCAACTTAACATAGTGAAGTAGGGTCTAGCCCCCTTGGCTTCCCTAGGAGTGAGCCTAGATGAAAGAAGTCCAAGTTGAGGTGACAGTGGGTTTGGACATAGGCTTGTGCCTCTAAGGACACACCAAGTGGGTTGGAGACTTCTCCACTTCAGTAGGTGTGTATAAGGACGACAACAGACCGCTAAAGTAAAAAATGAG
Organism: Picea engelmannii; assembly: GCA_009831015.1. Lineage (NCBI taxonomy): Eukaryota > Viridiplantae > Streptophyta > Pinopsida > Pinales > Pinaceae > Picea > Picea engelmannii. The sequence goes on from ML780681.1 coordinate 567,353, forward strand.
ACAACATACCTCAGAAATTAGAAAATGGTAACTGATGGATGTATTTGATGGTTGGAAAATTGGCAAGATTGATGTTCAAGATCAAATAATGTCTTCTGCTTGAGCTTAAATCGTTGTGCTAGGTGCCTCTCATGGGGAATTGATGTGCCTCTCTCATGTAGGTTGTGTTTCCACTGTTCACTGTGAAAGTGTAATACTTGGGTGAAGTAATTGTTTACAAGGGTTAGAAATTAGTGTTTTTGTTATTTGAGGTTTTAGGGGTCCGTCTACCCTAAGTTACCAGGGTTCAGAGTCATATCCGCCAGCTTTTCGAAAAGCCAGGATATATAAATAAAATTGATATAAAATTTTTAAAATTTTATAATATTTAACATATATATTTTTAATATGTAATATTTATATAAAATTAATATATTAGTTTAAAAAACTTATAACTAACATATTATTTAAAAGTACTAAACATTTAGTATTTTATATAAATTAAATTATAAACGTTTATAATGTTTATGATAAATAGTTAATGATTAATGTAAAATATAACATTAACTATTATAAAAATTAAAAACATAAACTAAGTGTTGATGATTGCAACGTCGTGTGGCATTCTCCAGGATAGGTTCTCCTCTGTGACTGAGTTGAGTCGACTTGTGAGAGAGCCCAGTGTTAGGTGTGCCCATGTTATGGGGTGTATCGTTCTCCTCTGGACTGAGTTGAATTGTGCCCCAGTGTTGGGTTTGCCGATATGATGGGTGTATCGTTCTCCTCTGTGTGAGAGTTGAGTCGATGTGGTCTCTTGCCTTTGTACTCCTGTGGACTTAGTTGAGTCAGGCTTGAGATGGTACTCCAAATGTTTCTCTTGTGGACTCAGTTGAGATAGAGATCTGTTGAGTATGACGTCCTTGTGGCTGAGCACAGGTGGATGTGTCCCTAGTGGTTGAGCACTAGTGCATGCGTGGATTCCTTGCTATATTGTCTAAGTGTAAGATTTACTTGTAACCCTAATTATGATGTAAAGGGTACAAGTCGGCCCCACCATATGTGAAAGATAATTAAGGTTTATTGTAATAATTAATTATATTTCTGAGTTATTGAGGTTGGCTCTGTTGTGCCAATAGACACACCTATTTCTGTGTCTGGTCTAGTATAAATAGAGGTGAATTCCCCATTGAGGAAACACACACTCTCACATGTAAACTCGGAATTTCAGCAAGTGCAAGTAAGGMTGAAGTGTGCACCTCTCTTGGGTGCTAGTTTCAAGGTTGTAGAAGCACCCACTTGTGTGCATTAGGGTTTATGGTTGGGGGATCTTCTCTTGAGAATATAGCAAAGGATTGTTAGGTTTTTCTCCCTTGTTGAGAAGGGTTTTCCCTGGATATTTCTTGTGTTCTTGTGCATGGTAATTCTTTTTGTGATCTTGGTTATTGAAGCACTTGTGTATGGTGTAGCTGCATTTGTTTATGGTTCAAGTACATGCTAAATGAAATAAAACTCATGCTTGGGCATAGCATAGTGAAAATTCAACATGGTTTCAGAGCATAGGACTTGAAAGAGCCATTACACAAGATTTCAAAGCTAGTTGTCCTCTCTTCTGCGGAACCATACGACCCTCCTAGGGTTTCCAGAAAAAGGTACGACCCTTTCCTTTTTTTGGTTGTTTCAACACCCTACACTGAAACGTTGGGGCTAATTTTTGCATAGGAGTGTACGACCTCCTTCAGCGCACCTCCAACAACTTTCAGATTGCAATTCCGAGAATTTTGGATTTTTGGCCCTAGGGTTTCTAGGGTTCCACAATTTTCTGCAGAATTTCGGTTTTAGGGTTTCTGCAGCCCATTGAAGGAGTTTTTTAGCTCACTAGTGTTCTTTTGACTTTCAAGGCTTATTGTTGGCAGTCATAAGTCCAATGAAACCTAAGGTTTCTAGACTAGCCTAGCCGTTAGGTTTCCTAGCCTAGTTGCTAAGGGTTTGTGGAAGAATTTGCAAAACATGAGGAACAAAAATTTGGTGGAAGATAGGCTTGATGGATCAAGCAACTTCAGTTCCTGGAAGTCAAGACTACAGATCACCTTGGAAGAGGATGACCTATTGAGTGTGATACAAAAGGCTTTACCAAAGACAACTACCGATGAATTGAAAGAAGAATGGAAGGAATATGTTGTCAAGTCAAGGAGATAATCATCTACTCAGTGAGAGATCATCTCCTACCTTGTATTTCCAACTTGAAGACAACTCGTGAGATGTATGAAGCATTGAAGAATATGTTTGAGAGTAACAACACCCTCAAAGCTCTTACATTGAAGGGACAACTTCAAAATATCAAGATGACAAAAGATGACACCGTTGCTACCTTCTTCATGAAGATTTGAGAGATTAGAGATCAGCTAGGTGCCATTAGAGAAATCATTTCAGACAGAGAACTTGTCTTGACCACTCTCAATGCTCTTCCAAGACATTGGGAACCATTTCTTCAAAGTATCAGTGGTAGAGCAGAACTACCTACTTTTGATCGTCTATGGATAGACTGTACCTAGGAAGAAATCAAACTTATAGCTAGAGGAGTGCAGGACTCCCCTCATGATGACAATCATGCTCTTGCCTTTCATACAAAGAAAGGAGGAAGAAATAGAAGAAGCTTCAGTCAAGCATTCAAAGGCGAGAAGACTTCATTAGCTTCAGGGTATGATCATAGAAAAGACAAGTCAAAGATCCAATGTTTCAGATTTGACAAGTATGGACACTTTGCGAGAAATTGTCCTACCAGGAAGAGGGGAAGACAACATGCCTCCATTGATGACATTGATCTAGACCCACCTTAGAAAATGAAGACATGAAAGATGAGGCTTTGTTCTTCTGAGTTTTCTTAGGAGGACCAAAAGCAAGATTGAGCATGACTGTAGACTAAGGTAAGTTTTGTATTACATTCCTTATTTGATTTCATCATTACCCTGTAGTTGCTTGCATTTTGATAATGAAGGGTATTATCCTTGGTATGGGAGCCCTCATTTTCCCTCGTACGGGGGTCCAAATTTTCTTGGTTGATCATTATCCTAGTAAAGGAGGCAAGTTTGGTTGTTATCCCTACTAGAGGCCATCTTGGTTATTATCCTAGTACAAGAGGCCAACAAAGTACAGTAGAGTCAGTAGAGGACCTGAGAAGACATGAGATGTCTCCAGGTTAGCAGCACAGGAAAAGGAAGATGTCTATCCTTCAGACTTCAGAGGGAGTCAAACTATTTGAGAAGAAGGAAGAGACAGTACCCTCTCCCCCTTCAACAGTTCAAAGGGAGACAATCATTGATCCAGTTGCTCCAGTTGATGTTCCCAGAGACATTGCAGTAGGCCATAAAAGGCCTGCCTGGGTTCGACAAACTCTGTAGTAGGCAGAGGGACATGGAACTCCTCGAGGCACATTTCAAGAGAGCAAGAAACCACAGATATTTTCGAGCTATGTTTCAGCCATGAGCCACATCATTTTGATACTGAGCCTTCTTATCATGGAGAAGCAGCAGGTCAGCAGGTATGGCAAGATGCCATGATAGAAGAGTACCAGTCCATCATGAAGAATGATGTGTGGGATATTGTTCCGAGATTAGAAGGGAAGTCTCTAGTGACTTCCAAGTGGATCTATAAGATCATGCATGCAACTGATGGAAGTGTTGAAAAGTACAAAGCGAGATTTGTGGCCAGAGGATTCTCACAAGTGGAGGGAATTGATTATGAGGAGACATTTGCTCCAGTAGCCCGATATACTTCCATCCGTACTATCATTGCACTAGCTGCATCCATGGGTTGGAAACTACATTAGATGGATGTAAAGACAACCTTTCTCAATAGTGAGATTGAGGAAGAGGTTTACATTGAGCATCCAGATGGATTCGTGATACATGAGCAGAAATCTCATGTGTGTAGGTTGAAGAAAGCCCTGTATGGACTAAAGCAGACAACTCGTTCTTGGTACGAGAAGATGGATGGATTCCTGATGAGTTTGGGCTTCAGCAAAAGTGTTGTTGACCCAAACCTATATTATCACATTGTTGGTGAAGAGTGCTCGATCTTGGTCCTGTACGTTGATGACTTATTCCTCACCGATTCAGAAAGACTTATTGCTGAATGCAAGCGTGCATTGACTTTTGAATTCGAGATGGAGGATCTGCGTATGATGCACTACTTCTTGGGACTAGAAGTATGGCAGAGGATTGATGCGATTTTCTTGAGTCAAGGAAAATATACAGTGGAGATATTGAAGAAATTCAGTATAACAGACTGCAAATCCATGCCTACACCGATGGTGATGGATCTGAAGAAAATGAACAAGGCTTCTACTGATTCAGGCGAGATTGATCCTCATCTATACCGACAACTGATTGGATTATTGATGTATCTGGTTAATACCAGACCTGATATATGCTATGCAATGAATGTACTTAGTCAGTTCATGAGTCAACTGAGACAGACTCACTGGATAGCAGTGAAGCATGTATTGAGATATCTACTAGGCACAGTTGGATATGGTCTGAGATATGCCTCCAGTGTAGACATGAGATTGTAGGGATATGCTGATGCAGATTGGGCAGGGAACGTAGTGGACCGGAAGAGCACATCTGGTTGTTGTTTTACCTTGGGGTCTGCCATGGTTTCCTGATGCAGCAGGAAACAGAGCTCTGTGGTTTTGAGTACCGCAGAAGTAGAGTATGTAGCGTTGAGTGTGACAGTCCGCGAAGTAGTGTGGCTTCACAAGCTCCTTACAAATTTATTTGATCATGAGATGGATTCTACCATTATTCATTGTGATAACCAGAGCTGTGTGAAGCTCTCTGAGAATCCTGTGTTTCACGATAAATCGAAACACATTGAGATCAAATACCATTATATCAGAGACATGGTGTAGAGGAAAGCATTATAGGTGCAATACCTTCCTTCACATGAGCAGATTGCAGATATCTTCACCAAACCGCTTGCTAGGACGAAGTTTGAGTACTTCCGTGAGAGACTTGGCCTGGTGGAGAGTGCCTCCCTAGCTGAGAGGGAGTGTTGATGATTGCAACGCCGTGTGACATTCTCCAAGATACGTTCTCCTCTGTGACTGAGTTGAGTTGACCTGTGAGAGAGCCGAGTGTTGGGTGTGCCCATGTGATGGGGTGTATCGTTCTCCTCTGGACTGAGTTGAGTCATGCCCCAGTGTTGGGTGTGCCCATGTGATGGGTGTATTGTTCTCCTCTGTGTGAGAGTTGAGTTGATGTGGTCTCCTACCTTTGTACTGCTGTGGACTCAGTTGAGTCAGGCTTGAGATGGTACTCCAGATGATTCTCTTGTGGACTTAGTTGAGATGGAGATTTGTTGAGTATGACGTCCCTGTGGCTGAGCACAGGTGGACGTGTCCCTAGTCGCTGAGCACTAGTGGACATGTGGATCTCTTGCTATATTGTCTAAGTGTAAGATTTACTTGTAACCCTAATTATGATGTAAAGGGTACAAGTCGACCCCACCATATGTGAAAGATAATTAAGGTTTATTGTAATAATTAATTATATTTTTGAGTTATTGAGGTTGGCCCTATTGTGCCAATAGACTGGACTATTGCTGTGTCTGGTCTAGTATAAATAGAGGTGAATTCCCCATTGAGGAAACACACACTCTCACATGTAAACTTGGAATTTCAGCAAGTGCAAGTAAGGCTGAAGTGCACACCTCTCTTGGGTGCTAGTTTCAAGGTTGTAGAAGCACCCTCTTGTGTTAATTAGGGTTTATGGTTGGGGGATCTTCTCTTGAGAATATAGCAAAGGATTGCTGGGTTTTTCTCCCTCGTTGAGAAGGGTTTTCCCTGGATATTTCTTGTGTTCTTGTGCATGGTAATTCTTCTTGTGATCTTGGTTATTGCAACACTTGTGTATGGTGTAGCTGCATTTGTTTATGGTTCAAGTACATGCTAAATGAAATAAACCTCATGCTTGAGCCCAGCATAGTGAAAATTCAACACTAAGGGGATCCAGACTATTTAATAATCATTCGTTTATAACATAAACTATTGGGGGCCAACTATTTAATAATCATTCATTTCTAACATGAATTGGTTTCACAAATTTAACCACATAAACCATCTGGTGCCAAACAATAGGAATTTAATAATCTAGAGTTTGATAAGACGGAGCTGGTGTTTCAAAATTCACATGTAGCAGAGTAAGTTTGCCATGGAGCAGCTCCTGGTGGATCCGCGGATCCAGCCCCCCGGCCCCACAGATCCGGTAACGTAGCATCTACCATGGGGCTCTCCTCTCCCTTTCTCTTGTGCTCAAAGAAACCGTAGTTAGAGCCCTTTTCTTGTGTCGGTTTGTGAGTTTAGGATGTAATTGTTTCTGGTGGACAGAAATGGTTCCCATCCTTAGCTAATCATTTCTGCTCATCAGAAATGATTCCGCTATAACCCTTGATGATTCACACTATGAGAACCACACCCACCAAGACTGGAAATCGATTGAACAGTGGGAAATGGTTCCCATTTTTAAAACACAAACAAGGAGTTTCTGATCTAGATCTGTGAATCCATGTTTCCGCAACAGTCAGGGTGTGGGTGCAGCACTGCACCTATGCGATTCCAGTATCTTTGCTTAGGTATATTGCATGCTTTGTCTTCCCATGACTGCCAATTTAGTGACATGAGCTGAAAGAGGTTTGTGACCTCTTACTGTGATGTTTCCATGGGGGTATCATTTTTTATCTCTTTTGATACCCCTGTTTTCTCTTTTGGTCATGCATTCTCTCTCAATTTGCAGCTCAATCATAAAACTTATATATTCACAGTAAAGATTGCTTTCAAACGATTGCATCCCTAAGCTAACAAATATTTCAGCCTTCTATCAAAATATTTCGGTCAACCCTTGCTTGGAATCTTCTAAACAACATGCATTGCTGTGAGAATCGGACTTGTCAATTTCTTAACTTGCTTTCAATATCAGTGCTTAAGCACCTTCAGTGGCTTCTTGGTGCTTTTGTTAGTTGAACCAAAAAATAGGCTTGTGTTGCTTGGATCTCTATTTCTCTTTTTTCTGATCCCCTTTCCATTGTCAGCAATACACCTTATGATTGGGCTTGCTTTTGTCACTTGCTTAAAGGGCATCGATGTTTTTTCTGATATATTTTGCATGACTTTTGTAGTACAAAGATTGTCATCTCAGAAATCCAACTCTATGATTCATTGAGCTAGCATATGGAAGCTGCATGAGCTTTTCAGCCTGAGAATCCACTGCCCTGGTTTTCCTGAGATGCATTTAAAGACAGGTGCCGAGTGTGTTAGTTTAAGCTGAATTTGTCCTGAGCCTGTTTTCCTTGTTCTTGTTGTTGACTGGTGTTTCAAGGATCAGAAACCAGAAATAATACATTGGATATTCAGTAACTACAGGGCATACACATTATGAGGAATGCATTTTCTGTTTTCTGTTCTATGTGTGCATCTTGCATGTGATATTTATAGTCACGAGTCTCTCTTTGTATAGATGCACGTTTTATTAAACATCAAAGATCAAAAGGCTGTTTAATATCAGGAGACATTTCTCCATGCAACTAAATTCTGTACGGAAAATACTAGCTCAATTTTTATAGTAGCTTTAGACTTTCATTTGAAAGATTATTCTGCTTATTCTGTAGGTACACACACCTGATTCAAGTAGGTATTGGATTGCTGGTTCTTATGAGGAGCGCATAAGGAAAGGGTTAGAGCCTGAGAATATTGACAAGGTAGACTTTGTTCCTTGCCTTCAATATAGTAAACATACTTTCCAGTCAAAGGATACCAAATGTCTTTTCTCTTTTCAAATTTTGATGTTAATTTCATATGTTCAATATTTCATTTGTTGCAAATATCAATGAAATTTCTACTGAGTCCTATTCAAGTGTAGTACTCCACATTGGCACCCCTAGTAAGCAACAGTTCCATGTGAAAATATTAATGTATGTTATGATGAATCTGAAGGGTTGGAAGCCAAAGTGCAAAGGCCCCATTATTTGAGAGGGAAATAACTTCATAACGTGCAAAGAGACTGTAGTGTAATGTATTAATGAAAGGGAAAATGCCCATATGCTTGATATTAAAATAAAAAGATAACATGTTGCCTAAGGAAGAGAATAAAGGGGGTCCCATGTGTGACAAAGCAAAGGTCTCATGGTATATTCCTTTTTTAGAACCTTAGAACTACCTATAAATAGCCATATGGGTGAAGAAAGTACTTAAATAGTCCTCACATCATCTGACGCTTTCCATACACTGTTTTTACATCACTGTTTCCTTACAGTCCTTACATCTATCATTGCATTCTCTCATTTTGTACTTTCACGCGACAATCCTTTTGTGAGCTCTAGATGTTCTTGGAGAGATCTTTGGTGAATAATGGGAGCAGCTGCTTCTCTAAGACAGCAGGTGCTAGTCCTGTTCTCTCGTAGTCCAAGTTCTAATAATTGCATTGTGGATATCAGGGAGGACTTTAGCTGTTTCAATCATTGACATAGCAGTGTCTAGCAAGGGGGAAACTAGCTCTGCTCTGTTAGTGGTCAGCAGGGTAATCGATATTGTTGGCAGGAATGTATTTGTGCAGATGGAGTGAGTAGTGATTTCCCCGGGTTGTTTTGGTGGGACCTCATTGGGTTCTGGGGCTTAGTTGATTCTTTTTTCTGATCGTGATTTGTGATTTGTTTTGGCATTCCTTGTGAGTCTTTTGCATCATGCATATGATGAAATCCTTGGATGGGATTTAAGATTTTCCTGTCATACTATGGCCCTTTGCTTGGGGGTTGGCTCATCATGAGGAAATGGTGAATCTTCCTTTCAAGGAGTCTTTCATGCACTTGTAAAGACTATGCAAAAGCAATTGGAAAGATTCTTGATGAGCAACCTATGGGATTTCAACACTTTGGGCGAATGCAAATTCTAAACCTCAGACAAAAATAGATCCAAGACCAAATCAAACACACTCGATCGATGACTCTAGGAAACATGTGCAACAAATGGAGTTCGCAGGTCAATTCTCACAGGGTTTCTTGATGTCATGTATGCCACAACATTTTGAGGAACGTATTGGCTTCGACCGACCTCCAAAAACTTGAAGATGCTTCAACTTAACTTCAGGCATTTGGCTTGTTGTTGTAAATTACAACGATAGCATCCGTGTACCTCAACGTCTTTCTCTTTCAAATTTGGTGTGCACGTGGGAGTCGAACCGATGACTAGCAACAAAACATGCAGTGCCTCAATAAAACAACTCCAACGCTTGCAACTTGCTAGATCAAGTTGTGTGGCTTCCTTGAAGCATCTTACAACTGTACAAATTAGAGCAGATTGATTAGTAGCTGGGTCACCGGTGCGCTACAATCCATATCAAGTCGAGCCACGACCACGACCACCATTAGACTAGCAAGGAATAGTCGCGAGTTCGACATTCTTGGCGTTGGAAATGATGAGGTCTCGACAGGATGACAGGTGGGGAGATTGGGGTTCATCTCCAAGCCCATGAGCAAAGAAGAGTTCGCAACAACAAGGACGAGAGTGACGTGGATAGAGAGAGCCCGTCGGAGGAGATAGGGCGCAAGAGGTGTTGATTTTTCAAATTTCCAGATCTGATAATTATTGCCTTATGATTTCAAACATAATTTAATGCCACTGTTATCATAGAATAATTACACACTGAAAATCTCATTTGAAATAAAACTGCAACGAAAATAATAGAATCATAGAAAGATAGTTGTGCTCAATAGACACAATATTTTAACCCTAGGAAACCCAACCTTGGGAGAAAACCCAACAACTTTTCTCTAGAAGAAATTTAATCCAAGTTCATGAATACATCACCAGAATCCAACCACATAGAAAGTCGCGCCCTAGTGTGAGGAAGAACCCTTAAGAATGGTGCATCACTGAACAAAGATAGCGCACCACCAAACAACTACTAAGATGCTCCTTGAAGAATTTGCTGGAACTGCTACTGCAACTGCTACTAGACTTGCACACTAGTTGAGGAGCTGAATGAATGTGTAATAATGAAATGAACTTGCCTTTATTTATACTAATTAAGTCACCTTATTTTACTCGCTGGGCCAACTTATCATTTTTGTCCTTTAACTTTATTTTATTTCTTTGTTGCTTTTACAAGTATTTCTTCAATGCTTTAATGGAGTCGACTTGATCTTTTTGTCTTCTATTTTTCTTCTTGTGCTTTTTGGATTCTTCTTCAATGGTTTTCTTGACATTTCCTTGTCTTCTTGGATTTCTTCTTTCATAGAAAAGTTTCTCATGAGCCATGTTGATGATCCATCGTCACACAACTGTGTCTAGCACCTCGGGTCTTATACCTGTCCTTGTCAAATCACCATGACTAAGGACAAAGACCACACTAGGGCCATTCACCACAGGTACACCCTTGTGAGTGAATGTCAGCCCGATGCTATCTGACACGTGGAAAGCACGTCAAGCACCTCGAGTCCATATCTTTGGTCATGATCAAGGAAAGGACTACGCCTGGGCCCATTTACCACAAGTACACCCTTGTGATAAATGTATCCTATCTCCCTTGGTCTGCAGTCCAATCTAGGAGAAGGTTCACCCAATGCTTACTAGGGCCAGAATGCCTGCCTGATGCTAACACACAATGGAGGAACACTAACACGTCGAGTCTTCTGTCATTTGCAGACTACGCCTGGGCCATTCACCATAGGTACACCCCTATCAGTGAATATCTGCTTGATGCTGCCTCTTGAAGAACTATCAACACCTCGAGTCTTCTGTCCTTCGAAGACTGCACCAGGGCCATTTTCTACTGGTCAAATCAGCATGACCAATCCTGGGAGAATGTCTGCCTGATGCTGCAAAACATCAACACTGTCTCTCAACGAGGGAGACATTTTGCATTACACCAAGCTTGTCCCAGAAGTAAACAAATTTGGCTCTGGACATAGGCGTGGTGAGAATGTCTGCTATCTGCTCATYTGTGGATATGTGTTGAAGCTTCATGACTCCCTTTTGCACCATGTCTCRGATGTAGTTCTGAAAGAAGCTTCCGAAGCCACACTGCTTCATGACTTGCGACACTGGCTGTGATATACTCCGTCTTTTGCTATACTGAGTGCTACAGAAACCTGCTTCCTGCTTATCCTGGAAATCGTAACTGATCCCAAGCTAAAGTAGCACCCTGAGGTGCTCAATMTGTCTACTGTACACCCCGCCCAATTAGAATCTGTATATCCCTGCAGCCTCACTTCACCATCTAAGACAAACCATATCCAACTGTATCATGCCGGTACTTCAACACATGCTTCATTGCAACCCAATGGAACTGCTTTGGATTCAACCAAATATTGGCTCAGGGTGCTCTCTACAAAGCAAATATCTGGCCTGGTGTTAACCAGGTACATCAAGGATCCAATCCACTGCCTGTACATCATGGGATTCACCAAATCTGAATCTGAAGTAGAATCACTCAACTTTTTTAGATTTGTCTCCATAGGTGTAGCCATGGACTTGCAGTCCATCATATCAAACCTTCCTTGAGGAAGATCTCATCTGATCTCTGTCATACCTCTAATCCCAAGAAATAGTACATTCGACCAAGATCCTCCATTTCGAACTCTGAGGACAACTCCGTCTGTTACTGAAACAAACCCTGTTGTCCAGTCTGCCTCACTGGCTGCTCCCTTTGTGATTGGGGCAAAACCCATACACCAATCCTCCTGATTGGTTGCTTCCTTTGTCATTGTAGCAAAACCTACTGAGGCAAGTGAATCCTCCTAGGAGGTCTCACATCTCCTAGAAGTCTCTTGTCTTTGAAGCTTCTGTCTAGCCTCCTTGACTCATGACATTTGTCTGTCAGTCTTGGAAGATGTCTCTCTTCCACCTGCACTTGAGGGGGAACTCCCTCTGAATGATCGACTCTCCCTCTGACCCCACTAATTTTCTCTGAGATCAAGCTCACTCTGAGTCTGCATGCTCCTTCTGAAACAAGACTCCCTCTAAGTCTATAAATCTCCGGAGCCATCTGCTCCCTCTGCACTTCCTAACCTCCTCTGAAGTCTGATCTCCTATGAACTGTCTTGGGAGGCTGCTCCTCCCTACTGGACTTCGAGGGCTAACTCCCTCTACACTTGGCTCCTTCTGAGCTGGTAATTTGTGGGGCCACCTGCCTTGCCATTGGCGGAGCCACCCACTCCTCCTCATAACTGGAAGGAATCAATGATGTGACCCCATGTAACTCGAGAATCTTTGATGTCGTTTTCTCTTCCTGAAGGTACCGCGGGGAGATGCATGCCTCTTTGCATCCTAGAAAGTGTCACGAAACCATGCTGGCCTCTCCCTGGTTATTGCAACATCTCTAGGTAGATCCATTGGCTCAGTTGGCTTTATTGGCTCCTCCTGATAGTCTGAAGGATGAATAACTGGATTGTATGGTCATCCTTTAGAGCCTTCTGCTCCTCTCTATCAATCTTCATATGAGACACTTTGTATCCCACAAAAGTACCCTTCTTTCCAGAAGGTTCTAACTTCGTTCTCTTCTCTTTTGGTACATGGATGTATACTGTCATGTACACAACTCCTTGTCTGGACAGTCAACCCCATGTCTCAAGACAATCTAACATGTTGCCACTTGCAACCATCACTATAGCTCCCTCTCAGAGCCATCACCTGTGACCTGCCCGGAACAAGCACAAGAACAACACTTTTCTAGTGTTGCTACCAATTATTCTTCCATGGTAACCTTCGTGGAATAATAACAAAAATGGTAGACAAGAACAACATTTCTATTGTAAGAAAGTAATAGGAACATCTTCAAAAGAAATACTCTTCCCGAAACTCATTTGCAAGCTTATCAAGCTTAGTTTCCTTTGTCTTCTTTTGCGGTGGATTCTCATCAACATTGGCTATTGATGCATGCTGCTTTCCCTTCCTTTTCTTTTGAGGACATTTACTTGCATAGGGACCAAACTAGTCACAATTGAAGCATTTGATCTTTAAAAGATCCTTCTTCTTTTGTTGTTCAGGTTTAGGTCTTCTACTTGCATTCTTCTTGCAGAAATTTCCTTCTCCTTTCCCTTTTCTTGCATGAGCTGCAAGAGCTTGTGTTTCCTCTTCCAGGGGTTTCTGCAAACTGTTCTTGGATAACACTCTGGCTTCCTCTTGAACACAATCAGTCCATAATCGATCAAACTTGGGCAACTGCTCTCATCCACAAATACTTTGAACATCATAACAAAGCATTGAGAGTTACTATAACAAGTTTTGCATCATCAATAGTATCTCCAATAGCATAAAGTAGATCTCTCAACTAGGAGACCTTCATAAAGTAGGTAGCAACTGAATGAGACTTTCTCATTGAGATACAACAGAGTTGAATTCCCAAGGCTAATTTTCTACTATTGTTCTTACTCTCGAACAGTCCCACCAATGCATCAAACATTTCTTTAGCAATTTTCAACTCAACAATGTGTGGAATCAAATGATCTTTTACAGAATCTATCAAGATCCTCTCGACCTTCGCTTCATTCTTCTTGTGTTTGGCTTTCTCTTCATTATTTGTTGGTTCTGAGATCTTTTCTTTTACATAATTCAGAATCTCATTTTCTTCCAAGATGAATAGTATACTAGTCTTCCAAGATCTCAAATTTGTGGCTCCATCCAGCCTGTCTTCTACTCTGAGACTGGTCAACATCTTGTTAGGGCAAGGTATTTGTTTGAGGACGACCCTGCCAAAAAATCAATTTGAGGGCACCAATAGGTGTGCTAGGGCAAGGCGAGTTGGTCTATGCCAAAATTCTCCCCAACTTAGTCCAATAAAATGCTCAACGAGCTTTACAAGATGTTGCTGCAACTGTCGTAGTGAATTTGGAGTGAAATTTCAACTTTCAGCAAATTGCAATCTGAGAGGTGCAGTTCATGCACTGGAGCAAGGAAAGTTGATTTGTGGTAAAATTATTCGCAACGTATTTGCAATAAGTTCTCAACGAGCTTGACAAGTCCAAGTCCGAGCAGTGGCAAATTTCATGTGTAGAGACAAATCTCAACAAAGCTCTGAAACCATGTTGATGTTTTAAATTTCTAGATTTGATAATTATTTCCTTATGATTTCAAACATAATTTAATGCCACTGTTATCATAGAATAATTACACACTGAAAATCTCAACTGAAATAAAACTGCAGCGGAAATAACATAATCATAGAACGATAGCCATGCATAGTACACACAATATTTTTACCATGGGAAACCCAACCTTGGGAGAAAACCTAGCAACTTTTCTCTAGAAAAAATTTAATCCAAGTTCATGAATACATCGCCAAAATCCAAGCACATAGAAAGTCGTGCCCTAGTGTGAGGAAGAACCCTCAAGCATGGCGCATCACTGAACAAAGATAACACACCACCAAAACAACTACTAAGATGTTCCTTGAAGAATTTGCTGGAACTGCTACTGCAACTGCACTGCAACTGCTACTGCTACTGCTACTGCAACTACAATGCAACTGCTACTGCTACTGCTACTGCAACTGCTACTAGACTTGCGCATTGACTGCGGAGCTGAATGAATGTGTAATAATGAAGTGAACTTGCCTTTATTTATACTAATCAAGTCACCTTATTTTATTGGCAGGGCCAACTTGTCATTTTTGTCCTTTAACTTTATTTTATTTATTTGTTGCTTTTACAAGAATTTCTTTATTGGTTTTAATGGAGCTAACTTGATCTTTTTGTCTTCTATTTTTCTTATTGTGCTTTTTGGATTCTTCTTCAATGTTTTTCTTGACATTTTCTTGTCTTCCTTGATTTCTTCTTTCATAGAAAAGTTTCTCATGAGCTATGTTGATGATCCATCTTCACACAACTGTGTCTAGCACCTCGGGTCTTATACCCGTCCTTGTCAAGTCACTATGACTAAGGACAAAGACCACACTAGGGCCATTCACCACAAGTACACCCCTATGAGTGAATGTCAGCCCGATGCTATCTGACACGTGGAAAGCACCTCAAGCACCACGAGTCCATATCACTTGTCATGATCAAGGAAATGACTACATCTAGGTCCATTTACCACAAGTACACCCTTGTGATAAATGTATCCTATCTCCCTTGGTTTGCAACCCAATCTAGGAGAAGGCCCGCTCGATGCTTACTAGGGCCATTCACCAAAGGTACACCCTTGTGGGTGAATGTCTACCCGATACTACCACACACTGGATGAACACTAGCACCTCGAGTCTTCTGTCCTTTGAAGACTACGCCTGGGCCATTCACCACATGTACACCCCTGTGAGTGAATGTCTGCCCAATGCTGCCTCTTGAAGAACTACTAACACCTCGAGTCTTCTATCCTTCGAACATTGGGCCAGGGCCATTCTCTACTGGTCAAATCACCATGACCAATCCTGGGAGAATGTCTACCCGATGCTGCAAAACATCAATAGGAGTATGCTGCAAGGGGAAAACCCTAACTAGGAAACCCTGATCGTGTAGAGAATGATTTCATGCAGACTGAGAAGGGTGCAAATTGGCCTGAGAATCGACCTGAGAAGGGAGCGGGACTAGCAGGCTCAAACTGATAGACTACATAGGGGCATTTTTTGCATGTGAACAGAAAGGGAATGCCAAGGGAACAAATCATGGAGTTTACTTGCGCAAGCTTTGATATCACTAACAGGCTAGGTATGGGAAGGATTCGTAACTCCACAGTTGATGCTTTCATTAACGTGAAACAATTATAAATACAAATCAAATGACCTTTGGTCTTCCCTTAGCGGGTGACTCTTCCTATCAACTATAAATCTTCATATTTACAATGATATTTACACAGGTAACACAATCCCAAGGATTACGTGCCCAAAATTCAAGGATGAAATGTTTAACGAATTCAATGTATTCAAAGTCTTGGTTGAAAATTAGACAAGAGGACCAAGGTGCTTAGACTAGATAATGGAGAGTGTTACCCCTCATATTGTATGAGGAGATTTCTAGATGCCTATGATAGATTATGATTGATATTCATTGGTTTTGAGAAGATGTGGGGGTATTTTTATGGATGCACACACTTTCCTTGGAATTGCCCTTATGGTAATTCAATATTGTTATGGTAATGTAATTACTGACTACTGCTCAAAGGTGGGTGTTGTGGTGCCTAGAGGGAAGTGGGAGTGCAAAGATTTGTGTTATATCCCCGAGTTTTCTAGCATGAGTACTGGTATTCCAGTGATATGATTTTTCATTTGGTAGATGATATAAGCACTTTAGTGGATTGTTTATCAGTGGGACATGGTGAGATGAGATTGGTCATATGTTTTTTCATATGATGATGTTTCCTAGCACAGTGGATGTATCTCAGTTATGATGAGGGCTTGATGGGATAGTTATTTATCAGAGGAGGTTTCACACAGGACCCAATTTATTTTGATTCATGGATTATTATTGAGGGTTTGATGTGTTATCACCCAATCTAGCACTTATGCAAAGCCTTCACAAGATGCAAGACGAGTGTAACATATGGAAGCACTTGCCACTTTCACCTTAACAATTACTTCCCTTGTTTTAGTAAAGGATTGAAATCCAACATAAGGGAGGCTTCCCTAGCAACCTCAAGAAATCCTATAGCAAGAATGAATCAAGTCTACAACTTCCTATCTTGGTTACTCAATTAGACCACCAACTAGATCAAGGTTCAAAGTAAGCTCAAGGTGGTTATGTAATCAAAAGAAAAGCTATGGCTGTCCTACAACTTGCAAATAAAAGATGATTACATCAACTAAAAGACACGTTACGACAACAGAAATATACAAGTCCTAGAACTAACAAGAATGCAGCGAAAGAGAGTTGAAATGCAAACTAAAACTAACACAACAAATAACCAATGATTGCTGAAACATAAAATAACATGAAACAATCCCTAATTGTGGACGACGTCGAGCCCTAATTGGCTGAAAACAACTACAATGATGCAATAAATGATGTTAAGGAATATTCTAAAGTACAAAATGCCATAAACCCTAGACGTTAGGCTATTAATGACTAAGAAATGAAGATGCAATGCAATAAAACCTAAGTTTACCATAGGGAGCCAAAGGAGGAGAGAGATTAGGGTTTAAGGTCACTTTGCAAGGAGAGGACTAGTGTCGTTTAGCTTTCTTGGGCATATGGAGTCTAAAATGTAACCTCTATGGAGAGTAAAGGCAAGAGAGACACTCAAGAGACAAACTCTAAGGTAGTCCACTACAAACCCTATGTATTGATCTTTAGGAGAACAACTTAAGGTAGTCCACTACAAACCTTAAGAGGCTGTCCTATATCTTCTAAAGGCCTTTTGCAAGAGATCTAAAGGGATATTAATTGAAACCCTAGAGTAGTCCACTACAAACCCTAGATAATTAACCTATAAGAATAAGACTAGGGTCGTCTAGTACAAACCTTCCTAGGGTTTCAAGACAAAGTTTATCCATGAAAAACAAGATAACATGCAAATTATCACTACTTTGATAAAGCATTTACTTAATACATCAAGAATAAACCACCAAAGACTTGAAAAGAACACTTACTAGTCAAATCGTTGGGCATGAAAGAAACCCTAAACATGAAATCATCAATAATAAACTTGCAAAGCGTCCACTGGTTCATTTCCAAGAAAGTGCACATAAGTTCTCCATGGTGAATAAGAAAGTAAACAAGTGCTAGAAGTGATTCTCCAGAAGATGAGTTATGATTTACAAATGAGGAAACCATCCTCTATAAATATGAGACAAGCCTAGTGCCTCATCTCTCTAAAAGCCCTTATAACATAATAAATCCATGATACCAGTTGGATAGGTCTCAGGTCGACCCCCAAAATAGCCTCCAACATAAAGATAATATGCAAGTACATCAAAACATCTCCTCAAAAGTTCGCGCATGTGAGTGTAGAGGGAAAATGAAGGTGACTTCATCTCCTCTAGGGGCATAAAGTCTCCAAAACTCGCATGAATGCCCAAAAGGTGTGAAGCATTGTCAAAAGTCACATCCGCTCATCAATAGGGTCACATCTCATCATCAATCAAGTGCCAACTCATCACTCGTGCTAGGTCGGTTCAATGTAATGTAACATCACTCCAAGCATGGCGTCATCCTTTAGATCTCCAACGTCCTAGGTCAAAATGCCAACGTAATGCATGAGGAAGGCGCCATCATCCCTCCAAAGGGGTATACAATCTTCGTCAAGTGCCATGACATCCAATCAAACCCTAATGTCCTCAAAGGGTGCAATGTCTAAGCTATGGGGCTTCTTTCCCTCTGGATGACACATTTGGCTATATCTGCAACATCCCAGATCATCAATGCAACACCCAAGGTCCAAGAGGTGCTGGAGGGTATCTCAAGGCATGCCAAATCATCAAAGAACCCAATGCTCATCATGAAGGGCCTAATGTCCTCCATACAATGTGCAACGTCTTGGGTACGAGCATCAAAACGTCCCTCACAGGATCATCTCTAGGGGTGCATCATCATCAAGCAAAGCTCAGAGAAGTCAAGTGAAACCAACCATCATGGATACAAGAGTCATTAGAATCATACCAAGTAAGCCACAACTCAATACAAAAGCCATGTAAGGAATTCACATTAGGTATCTTCTTCAAACTTCACATTAGCTTAATACTTCATGCAATTTTCCAAGTTTAGGTATGGGAGGACCATCATAAGACCCTATTAAGTGTGCCAATACCCAAGTAAAGGAGTAGTTCCCAAGAAACCCTTCAATGTGTAAGTATAAGTGAATGACATGGCATGGGGTTTACTTCATGGTTATGGTGTCATTGACATGCAATACCACGTGTGGGTTCATCTCAATGAGTGCCTTTGTAGAGGGAGTGTTTGGTGCTTGAGTTACCCTTTCCTCGACACTGAGTGTATTCCAAACCCGTATTCTTTCCTTTTGATTATTCATTTATTGCTTTGCAAGACCCTTTTTTAGGTTTATGCATTTGTTATTTTTTTACTGGGATTCATTAAGTCTTTTTAAATTGATATGCATTATGTGCATTAGGAATTGGGGTGATCGCCTCATAGCGAGGTGGTAGAGCTCAAGCTGACTTTTGGATTTTGATTTTGTCATTTGTCATTCGATTATTCCTTTTTTTATAACATGCTTTTTCTTTTTCTTTTTACCAACTGCATCAACTTCGAGCATTCTATCCCCTTCTTCTCACAGGAGGGTGAAGGAACGAACCTTTTTGGGATACATGTAACAACTATTTCCAGAAGATAGGACAACGAGAGGAAAATGGATGGAAAGTGTTAAGTATGAAAGGAAGTGGTACATTACCCCTATCAAGACCTCCCAGTATTACCCCTGTTCCCCAAGAGTGACAACACTGGACTAGGACACATATGATGGCCACCAAGGTGAAACAAGGAAAAAGGCATATCTTCTAAGCTTCATGATCCATTATTTGACTTCAACCCATGATCCTCACCTAAATGCCTATTGCATTAAATATAACACTTTATACGAAACATTGACTAATGTACCTTGGGTGTGCTGGACCGCCATCATCGGATGAACCATGCTGATCAAGTGAATGAGCTGAGCAATGATGAGGGGGGATGCATTTGAGGGGCTGTTGTCTGTGGAGAATGTTGATCAACAACTTTGTGTTCACTGTTTGCAATGTGGATGATCATGGAGAATGATCTCCTCTAGTTACCCATAGATGAGAGGGCGTAACATGATGATATTGCACCTCCTAGTGAGAGCACCCTAGCTCTTGAGATGATTATGATGGTCATATCTTGATGTTGATGTCTCTGCTATGGTTTTTCATAGAGCGCTCCCTTCCTTGCATACATTTTTATGGTGGTATATTACATTGGTATGGGTCAACCTCCTCATCTACTACCACGTGTGGTCCTCATCCTAGAGCACTTTTCTTCATTGGTATATTTTGACTTTAGAGATGTACTTTTTGATGGATACCTATAGTACTTAGGTTGAGTGCTCCTTTAGTGCACACATATGGATGCATCACTCATGCTATATTATTATTTTATTCATGGAGAGGATCCGTCCCATGTTCTTGGAGGTTATTTGGAATTTATTTGACTAGGCACATACTTCGTGATGTCTTTTTATGGTTAGTCAAACTCTTCTTCACTGGATCCATCTTATTTGACTTGGTTTGAGCAGGCAGTTGTGTTTGGGAGGTGGGCTGTATTCTCCTTGAGTCCACACGTACGATTCTAGGGGATGACTCACACACATTTCATGACTTTGGACCAAGAAAACCATTTGGGAGACCACATGTGCCATCCTTCTCATCCATTTGGATCGATTTGGTGACATGTTGGAGGATTTTGAGGGTACGGTCCTCTTTCTCACATACTTGGGTCACACTAGTGGCTATTATGGAGGCTAGGACCTATCCGTTTGGCTTATTTTTGGCATATGGTTACTTCATAATGGATTGACCCTTCTTGGGAGACTTTTCTTCATGGTATTGACTTCATATTCTACATGATTTGATGATGGCATCCACCTTATTGAGCCGTTCATGGCTTGGAGATTGTACATGTTGCATTAGTCCACCATATTATATCATTTGTTGACTTGTCCTCTCAAGTTAGCTGGATGATATTAGTAGTTCATCATTTCCTAGAATAGATCTAGGGTTAGTTATGAATTATTATTATTTTATTTGTGGAGTTGTTGAGCCAAAACTCTATAAATTTGAGGCTCCTCCACTTTTAATGGTTGTTGAAAGTGTTCATAAGATTTGGAATAAAATCGCGCTTGTTACTTGTTAAAGTTCATGTGGAATGGTGGTGCTTATTTGTTGATGCATGGCGATGTTCTTGGTGCATATTGGTGACTAACATTACAGATTTGTGAATGTCAAAGCTATTTCAAGGAGCCATAGAGGAGCAACATTGCTACATTGGAAGTGGTTATGTGTGATAGTCTCTACTCCTTGATCTTTGTTCCTTTGTTATGAAGATGAAAACTTTATACTTTTGATATCTTGAGAGTTATTGCATTAGTTGGAAATCTTTTAGCAAAGGCATCCTTGTATTGTTTTGGACGTGAATCCCCTTAGAAACCCTTTCCTCTTGCAACTTTGTGAAGTTTGTTAACCAAACTTAGGGTTATTGTTGCATGACTTTTGCTACTCAACTAGTTCCTAGATCTTTATAAGAACAACCCTCTAAAGAAGCCTACTTGATCCCATAGCCCAAGACAAAGATAAGGCACTGATATTCCCCTTTCAACCACCCAAAAATCCATAAAATCATAAACTTTCTTTCTGTTTTAAGAATTTGGAAATTACAGCAGTGAATATCTTATTCCAGATTGTTGTTCAAGTCATAAAAATCCCAATTAAACACCTTAAAACTTGGCTTGAAAATTCTATATTCAAATCCTAGATTTCTAGCACATATCTCTCTTTGGATTTGCCTAAATTAGCCAATTTATCCTGCTGTTTTGTACCTCATTAAAAGGCTAATTAAATCTGATTGCAAAATGCCAAATATTAAAGTGTCATTTACAAACCACAAAACAGATATGGTTTAAGCCCCTTTTTGTCCCGTCTATACACAATAATTCGGGCTAAGATTTCCTTAGGGTTTCCCCCCTTGAGCTAGAATAATGCTAGCCTAAAGAAAGAAAGATAAGGCTACCGAGGTGACAAAGGGTAGCTTATATAAGTCACCCTTGGGGTTTCATGATTGCGCTTCAGGACTTTTACACTAAGTGAGAACCTAGGAGGTAACAGAGAGCACATCTCCAAAGAGTTTGATGCTTTTTGCAAGGAAGCAGGGATTGAGATGCAGCTTATAATACCATACAACCCACAACAAATTGAGGCTGTTGAATGTAAGAACATATTCATTATTGAGAAACAAAGGTCATGATTCATGGCATGGACTTGTGCATGTGACTTTGGGCAGAAACCTCTAACATTGTTGTCTACATCTTCAATAGAGTTCCACATAGGATTTTGAAGGACAAAACATCGGAGGAGGTTTTTATTGGTGAGAAGCCACAAATCTCATTTCTGTGTACTTCGTTGTCTAGTTCATATTCATGTTCTTGATGAGAAATATACTAAGTTTGAACCCTGTAGTATCAAGAGGATATTTGTTGGCTAGAGTGAAACCTCCAAAGACTATTAGATCTACATTCCAACATAGTGGAAGACAATGATAAACAAAGATGCAAATTTTTATAAGGATGGGGCCTCCTACAACAATTGAAGAAGATGAAAAGTGTTGATGCTTTTGTAGCATCGGGAGGCATTCCCACTAGTGGCATAGGTGTCAGGCACGTGGGAATTGTCATTGGCACCAGATTGGACTTTTCGTTTGGTGAAAACCACCCTTGGAATGAAGCTGGGGCTTCATGGGTTTGGTGGTGGGCTTTGTGGGCTTGTGTTGGGGCTTCACACCCACAAAGAGGATTAAAACATTCCAATTTAATGTTGAGTTTGTGAAGGGGCTTTTACTCAACATTAGAAGTGTATAAAAGGACATAAGGTTATTGTGACATTTCATTCTTGTGTGGAGTCTTGGTGATTTCAGTCCAGCTGTTTGGTAGCCTCATTGCAGCCATGGAGGAGGCCGTGTTGGCCTCAGATCTGTTGTAATTGTGATTGTTTTGGGCAGGCACCAAAGGAGAAGAAGGGCCGAGTAGGGCAGCAGCATAGAAGAGATCAGCCACTGGCCTGTTTGGGGATACAGGAGGCTCAACTTGCTAAGAAGGGGCAGCCACAACTGTCTAGGTGGCTTGGCCTGCAAGTCTGAGGCAGCCGCAGGTTTGTGTGGTGATTTCTGAGGGCCACTGCAACAAGGAAAGGCTACTACAGATGTGCTGGGACTGTTTGGAGGGCTCGACCTAGTTGGAAAGGACAACAACAGAGTGTTGGGTTTGTCCTGGAGGTTCAGACTGCTAGTTGAGGCTGCTACAGGACCTTGGAAGGCTCGGTCTGCTGGGATAGGTAGCCACAGGTTGTTATGGAAACAGGAAGCCAAGGAGAATAGAGGTAGCAGTTTTCTAGGCAGTGTTGGGGGCTGTTACAGGCTACAGCCACCCTAGCAGCAATGTTGAGGGATGCTATTAGGGCTGTAACAGCCAGTCTAACAACAGACTCTTGGAGGCTGGAGCAATGTCAAGGTCTTGGTAGTTTGGTTACAGGTTGAGGACAGGTTTAGGGCTGATTTGACAGCCTAAACAGTCCGTAGCAAGGCCAACCATTGGGGCAGCTTTGGGGCAGCAAAGGAGAGCTGGAAGAAGACTGTTGTAGCCAGCCTAGTCACACAAGAAAGGGTTGTGAGAGTCAGCTAAGTTGACCAGGTTGGGTACAGAAACCAAAGAGGGTTTCTATGGTGAATTTGTAAGTATTTGGCATTTTCTATTGTATGAGAAAAGGACAATTTTCCCTGGTATGGGAGCCCTTTTGTTTTGGTTTTAAGAACATGTGATTTTGGGCATTAAAATCTTGTGTACTTGTGTATGATGTAATTGGTAGTTTTATCTTCCACTGTGCTAAGGTGTTAGGCATCTCAGTGTGTTTATGTTTACAATTCAAATTGTGTAAGTTTGTGTATTCTGTTGAGAACATAGACCAGGACTGAGGTGTCTGTACACCGGTCTGGGTGCACTTCGAAATCTAACAAAAAGCTTATTGTTCCAAATTTAGACATGAAATTAAAATAAAAATCAGATTCATATCTACAAGATCTCAGTAAAGAAAAAGAGGCATGCCTACCGTCCAGTTTAGCGAAAAAGTTGAGATGGTTACCCATACATTGCAGGATGGACAAGCACACGTTGGGGCATCTAAATCTACATTTTGGCGAGTAATCCACGTAAGAAGTTTCCTACCTATGTTGCATTAACGACTTTTACTTTTGAGACAAAGCTTTCCATCTTTGAGGAGGTTTCTATAGAGCATGGATGACATAATGCCATAACATAGGAGTAGAACTCCATCATTGAGAATGATGTTTAGGAGATGGTTCCAAGACCTATTGGGAAATTAGTGATTGATTCCAAATCGTTGTACAAGATCAAGCATGCAACTGATTGGAGCATTGAAAAGTACAAGGCTAGGGTTGTTGGTAGAAGATTCTCTTAGAAATAGGGAGTTGACTAGGATGAGATTCGAGACTATTTCTCCCATTACCATGTATGTCTCTATTAGAACCATCATGTATTTAGCATCTTGCCTTGGCTGGTATTTATATTAGATGGATGTAAAGTCAACATTCTTGAATGGTGTGATTGAGGAAGATGTATATATAAATCAACCAAGAAGTTTTGAAATCAATGGGCAAGAGACCCATGTTTGTAGGATGAAAAAGACCCTTTATGGGTTGAAGTAGGCATCATAGGCATAGTACCCTAGGATCAATGAATATTTATTGAAACTGAGCTTTTACAATACTTGTGTAGAATCTAATCTTTATTTTTTATTTGATAAATTTGATATGCTTATCTTGGTCCTGGAGGTAAAGGACCTTTTCATTACATGAAATTTTGGTAGGTGCATTTTGAGGTGTAAGAAGAAATTGACTAGTGAGTTGACATGAAGGACATTGGTCTGTTGCACTATTTGGGGACTAGTTCCTTCGACAAGGGAGGTATATTGTAGAGATATCCGAAGAGATTTCATATGCTGAACAACAAACCCATGTCTACCCCTTACGAATTTGAAGATAACTTGTGACGAGGAATCATATTTGGTTGATTCTACATTGTATAGGTAGTGGATTGTATTTTTGATGTATCTCGTGAATACCAGGCATAGATATATGCTATGCAATTAATATACTGACTCAATTTATGGTTGAACCTCAATAGTCTCATTGGAAAGATGGTAATCATGTGCTTAGATACTTGAAGGGCATGATTCATTATGGTGGTGGTATGCAAGAGATGGTGAGTTGCTACTCCATGGATTTGTTGATTAAGATTGTGCAAAAGATGCAAGCGCACGAAAGAGCACTTTTGCCTATTGTTTTAGTTTAGGCATAGGGATGATTTCTAGGTTTAGCAGGAAGTGGACAACAATTGCACTCATTTTAGCTGAAGCAAAGTATATGGAAACTTCTTTAGCTAGTTGTGAAGCTATTTGGTTTCACAAATTGGTAGCAGAGTTGACCAATGAGATGTCGAAGCCCATTGTTATTTATCGTGATAATCATAGTTGCACTAGATTCTCTAAGAATCTAGTCTTGCAAGATTTCTCCAAGACATTAATACTGATGATTACAGCTTCGTGAGACATCCTACATGACACATTCTAGTAACCCTACTTCCATTGCCAATTGCATAATTTATTACATTTTGTTCAAGGAAAGAGAAAATCGCTAGGGCCTAACCCTTGTTACTTTCTAGAAATTTTCCTTTGGAAAAGGATTTTTGAGGCCTTGGGATACCAACACCTCTTTTGCCCTCTCCATCCCTTAACATATTATTATCATTTGCTATCTTTCCTTTAAGAATTTGCTGCTGCCATTAGTGACTCCATTTACCCTAGAAAGGCACTAGGCTACCTTTTACAAGTGGTGATTGAGCAAACAAACACTTATACTCTTATCCTTGAATTCTTTACTAACTCTTTCTAACCCTAAATTAGATTAATTCCTAAGCTAACTTGCTGCTGTAGCAAAACATTGCTACAGCCATCTAAACATACATTGATTTGGCACATTTACCTACATAACTCACACTAGAACCAATCAAAGTCCAATTGTGACAATTGCTAGTGAATCTACTAAGTAAGTGCTAGTTTTGTGTGTGGTTTTCTTGCACTTTTGACCATTTAAACTTGCTTCTGTTGCAAAAGATAGCTACAACCATCTAACTGCAGCAAAATCTCTGCAAAAGTGACATTAAAAGCTAGTCTATCATTGCCAATTTTGCTTGTGACAATTTACTATCAATTTGCCTAGTTAAAGTCACTTTTTATTGTTTTTTTCAAGCAATTTCAAGGCTTGAATCTTGTGGCTGTTATAAGATATTAATTGCTGTTATAAATTGATGCATTACTGCAAATTCATAATCAGCTAGCTTATTTTACAAAAGGTTTATTGTCTTATGAAGTACTAACAACCATTTGGTACCTGGAAAGTGCCTCGTTTGCCTTGTTGTCTTGTTTTGGGAAGGTACACAATATCATTTATTTGCTTCATCTTTAAGACATAAAAGAAACCTCTGATTAGAGTGATCTGTGAGAGGGGAAGGGTTTCCTTGTGACTATTTTCCTTAGCCTTTTCAAACCCCCCAAGTCACTAAGGACGTCTCCCCTGGGGTAGCTTAAACATAGTCCTAAATAGAAAGGGATCTCCTATTAAGGTGACAGTGATAGGTTATTCCCAGTTATGACAATTTTGTACCCACTTTCCTTGGGCTTTTGGGGCAAGTACAAATTGTGCAATAACAGAACCTAAAATTCTACTTTCTCCATATTAAGTCCAATGAGGTTGGAACCACTTTCAAACATCCCGAAACAATTAATTGTAATGTTAAAAATTTAAGTAAAAGGACGAAAATGAAAGATAAAGCAGAATGTCACTTTTAAGAATTTAATATTACCATTAATTACTAGGGTGGTTGAAATGGTGGGCAGATTTAAAACGTTTATTAGTGGTTAATGAAGGTATTTTTTTTAACCTAAGGGACCCACGACCCTCTTGGTCGCTTGGACGCACCTGCACAACAAGAAAAATTTGCAGAAACGGCTGGGAAACGCCATCGGCCGTACCGTACGACATTTCCAAATTGGGAAATGTCGTATGGTACTGCTGATAGTGTTTCCTAGCTGTTTCGTACCTGTTTCGGCGTTTCAACAAGTTTTGGGTATTAGTATGTGGTTTGAGGGGGTGTTTCCTGCAACTTAGAATGCTGGTATATAAGCTGTAGCAGTTAAGGGGTTTCCAGTAGCAGAATGTGTAAAGAAAATCTGCTCTCTCCATCTCCTGTGGCATTCATCAACAAAACAGATTTGCACACGTGTCATGAATCCAACCCTTTAAAGATTTACATAGTGGACAGAGGGTGAACTCATCTGGAACAGGTCTGAGATAAATGTTTCTTGAAATTTCTAGATCTGTCCCTTGCAAAATTTTTAGCTGAAATAAAACGTTGGGATGGCTGTAGGGTCGATTGCAGTGCCTTTTTAGTCCATTGGGCTCATGGGGTTAATTAAGGATGATCCTCCGGCTCCTTTTTTGATTAAAAACCACAAGGTGTAGGTTTAAAATCACACAAACCTTGTTACCCTATGGTTCTGGAAATGCTTCAGAAAGTTACAAAAGTAGATAACCCTCAATCTAGCATGAGATCTTGCATTTGCCCAAGAAATTCTTCTTTAGATCTGCAACAATCTTTGAGAAACACACTATTGCAAAGAACTTCTACCATAAAAGCACAAGAAATAAGAGTGATGTTACCAGGGTAAAATATACTCATGATAGAAAATAACACTTCCATAGCAATCACCCAACAAAGTGAGACGAACAAAGTTCGCTCACACAAGAATTATCCAAAATACTTGGAATATAACATAATAATCCATGTAGGAATAATGTATAAAATATGAATAGATGAGATGATATACAATTGAAAATGAGGGCTCGTTTATATACCCACACAGGGGTGCCCTTAACCAATAGTCATGTCCTTTCATTATTAATAATTATTTTTTATTAATTAATTATTATGTTATGAATATCTATTTATGTGTATATTTATGTTCATAACATTGCCTTCCCCTTAAAAATGCTTTGTTCTCAAAGCATACTTTATGGAAGACTTATCTCTTGCTCTAGCTTGTAATTATTGTCTCATGCTTCTTCATTATCGAGTTAGTAATCGTTGAGGACCTGAGACGATAGGATCTTCTAAGCGCTGAGCAGAACTGTCGAATTGTAAAGGAGTCTGCCCATCCTAATTCGATCTTTTGCGGATTTGGGTTTTTAAAGGGTTCTTGGAATGAACTTGATACATTTCTACTCCCCTGATAGCTTCTATTTTGACCCGCACTTGTAGTGGAAGTAATATTTTTCGACATAGCGGTTATTTGTTTCTGTTGATACATTGATTGGCTGAAGTATCGATTTTTGTTATTAGGACGTCGATAAGGCATCCTCGCAACTTGATCTTTATTTCTTATACTTGCATCTTTTTCTTGATTAACTTTTGGATTCGGGTCTTCTTCATATCTATGGCTTGTTTGTACCTCAACATTTGAAAACTTCTTTACATCAGTTGGATTTGCATCCTTTTGAGTTGTAAGGTTGATTGGGTCTATCATCGTTTCCTTATCAACTAATGATGTTTTGCGATCTAGTTTTTCTTGTAAAGTCTTCTTATCATGCTTCAACTTTTTATGATCCAGATGGATATCGGTGGCCACCCACCCTTTCCAACTGGCTCAAAACAGTTTTCTGACAATTTTGACAATTTACTATTTTTAGTAGTTTTAACTTCTGGGGCCATTTTGAGGGGCCTAAATGAAGGTTTTTCGGTATCGATCTCCTCAATGATAGCCGAAGGCATGATTGAGCTCCCAAAATGAATCTCCTCGACGATACCTTTCCAACGGGCTATCACACGCCTAAAACGGAGATCGTATGCAAAAGTTACGACCTCGGGAAGTTGATGTACTAACTTACCCAAACGGGGCCCACTTGACTTTTGGCGCTTCATCTCCTAGGGTTAGGGTTTTGGATGTCTAGGGTTTTTGGCATTCTTGCTTATTGTAAAAAAAGGCCTTCAGAGCCTCATTGTAACCTTCTTCTTGCGAATGCGCACTGCCATCACATCTCTTCTCAGAGATAAGCTACCACCATTCCAACAAGCTTGTTTTTGCTGCATTTTACAGTTTCAGCTTATTTCGTTATTGAATAGAAAACCAGTTTTACTGTATCTCTGTTATTTTGTGTTAAGCACCTGTTAATAATCTGTATTCATTTCGTTTTGCTCATAAAATCCGGATCAGTGGTATCAGAGCGGTCTGCTCCTTGTCGTCTTAATGCATGTCCCCAACGAGGTCGGAGTACAAAGAGTTGGGTCTCGAGCTTGTTTTTCTTGAGGACAGAAGCTCTCGCACGCCCAAGTGACCTCCCATGGTAGGAGAAAAGAAAGATGACGGGACATGAGATCCTTTCAACCTGTTGATTGAGGAATCCCTCACGCAACAGAGGAACGAGATGATGGATAGTTTCGCGCAAATCCTTCGGCGACTACCAATAGGCGACACATCTTCTTCGAACGGAAGCGCTGCCCCCTTCAAGGTACAAATAAACTTTGATATTCCTATATTTGAAGGTCAGATAGACGCAGATGTTGTAGACAGGTGGTTGAATCTACTAGAAGGGTATTTTTCTGTTCATAAATTTTCGAATAGAGAAAAGATTACTTTTGCGCTCCTCAAAGCCGTTCCTCATGTCAAAGATTGGTGGGAAACATTCTGTGAGCAAAAGAAAACAGAGGAAACCTCATTATTTTCAGTCACGACCACCTGGGAATCCTTCAGGGATGCTATTAAGGAACAATACTACCATGTCGGAAGTTATGACAACCTGTATACCAAATGGACAACACTGCGGCAAGAAAGAGACAAAGTAGTACCGGATTTCACAAATATCTTCCATACCTTGCGCACCAAGTTGGGTATCAAAGATTC
>ML780681.1:646549-673377 GCA_009831015.1 Picea engelmannii
GACGATGACCTTTCACAGACCCACCCAGTGGCAACTCATCCTAAAGGGGAATCAACTTACTAGGACATTATGTCACCCTCCCAGGTATGAACAAGTTAAAGAGCATAATTTCCAAGCAAACGTTATGAAATGAAGGAGAATTCGGTGCAACATATTCAAGTGCTTCAAAAATCAGAGTTACACATACCATGATACCTAGACTCATTACCTCATGGAGCAAGACTTACTGCTACTTCAGGACCAAGCTGGTGGGATGGACACTGCTATTGCTAATAGGTGGGATGCATTGAAGAAAAGATGGGCCTTCCAGGGCCATGCTCAAGTCATATGGCTCTCGACACTCTATGTCTAGGACCTGTGGGCCTCGAGACATGATCTCCTTAGTTATCCCTAGGATAGGGGATAATAGTTCCTTTGGCAAGACTCGAGAGGAGCTTGCTTTGTAAACAAGTTCCATCATATTGTATTACTTGTTTTATCTCATGCTTTAGACACCACTTATATATACTTCCATTCCAATCTGGTTTTCCCCAGGGGGTTTTTATCCAGGGTCATGTTGACCAAAAATACATGTGTCCTATTTTCATGCATGCCTAGAGTGTAGATCAACTTATTTGTATTTTAAAGATCTAGAGGAGTGTTATTTGTTTTGAGATATATTGCATGCGATAACCTTTGGTTCAAAAACAGTTGCAAGGGCACCTCAAAGAACACTTAGCCAATAAAAACTATGGGCAAAAAATTACTAAATTGTTTCCTGTCCTAAAACGCAACAAGGGATAGTTTTCGAGATTGAAACTTAGAGCCAATCTCAAGGTCAAAGACATACCTTAGTTGGAAGCCTCATAGGACCTCAGTCTTTCTTCATGTATATATATATACATACATGTGTGTGTGTATATATATGTTAATAATATTTTTAATTTGGTGCTTTTTTGGCATGAGAACAACAATGATTCAATTTATTTTTGGCTCCTTTTCTTAGGATTTTAGGCCTCACATGGTTGGGAACTTGCAAAAGCTCCCAACTTGTCGAGGAGCTTCTAGAAGCTCCTACTTCAACATGGAGCTTCTACAAGCTCTTGGAAAAAGGAAATGCCCAAATAAATCTTCCAAGGTCTTCCAAAGAAGCTCCCAACAGAAAGGGAGCATTTCCGATAAGTTCCAAAGCTCTTGGGAGTGGGGATACAATGGGTACAAGCTCCTGATCTCTTGGGAGTAGTACTTGTGCTACTACAATGCTGAAAAATTGGACTTGAGGATAGCCTAGTGGGGTTCAACAATTTGGAAACCATAAAAAATCGGGGAAAATTTGTGACAAACAAACTTGTTTGACAATTATAAGAATATCAAATTTAAGTAGGATAGAATAATGTAATCCATTTAGGATGAAATAATATTATATTGAGTAAAATGTATATGAATGAGATGATTGATTACAATGACAATGAGGGCCATATATACCCACGCAGAGGTGCCCCTTCATTAATAGACACGTCTTTTGGATAAGACATGCCTTTTCATTATGATGTATTAATTATTATTTATTTATATCTATGTATTTTATATAATTATGTTCGTTACATAGCCTTTCCCTTTAGAAATGCTTTATCCTCAAAGCATGTTTATGGAGAGGCTTGCGTCTTTGTTCCGGCTTGCAATGTCTTAGCATGATTCTTTGTTTTTGGTGTGGTTAGGATTGACGATACGAATGACGAAGAGTTGAACAAAACTGTCGAATTGTGAAAGAATCAGACCATCCTATTTCAATATTTTGTGGAACGTTGCTCTTCCATGATGAATGGTTATCATGCGACTAAATTGCATTGGTATCAATATTTTTCAGATGATAAGTTAGTCGTTCCCCTCCATAATGACATTGATATTTTGATTGGTTAAGATATCTGCTCGTAAGATTTGGATGATGATAAGGATTTCTTATAACATGAGTTTCCCTTATCATACTTGTAGCATTTTCTTGGTTTAATATCGATATATGATTTTCTTTGTGCATTGATGTTTCTTGGTTAATTGATGAACTTCTATTAGTACGTACACTTGGAGTTCCCATCATTTGTAGTCCAACATCTCTATACGTTTTTTCTTCAACTGGATTGGCATCTTCTTGAGCTTTAATGTCTGGATTTCCAAGTTTCTCTTCTTTCAACTTTCTGATTTGTTCTAGTAGCCCTTGATTGAGGTTCTTCAAACAAGAATTTTCTTCATTTTTTTTTCTGATAGTCTCTTCTCGAGATTGTTTTTTTATTCTTTGACTTCTTGATTTGATTAAGTAGCTTTTGACTGTGTTCTTTTAAATGAGAAATTTCTTCGTTTTTA
Source organism: Picea engelmannii (assembly GCA_009831015.1). NCBI lineage: Eukaryota > Viridiplantae > Streptophyta > Pinopsida > Pinales > Pinaceae > Picea > Picea engelmannii. Next base: position 648,887 of record ML780681.1, read on the forward strand.
TCCTTGATAACTTCGTCAAATTCTTTTTGCATCCTTGATATTGACTTTTGGTTTTCTTGAAGGATCACCTTCGAGATATCCTTAAAGTCTTCTGATGAAGGTATTATCGATTTTGACCTCATAGTAGTGTCTTGAAGTGTCATCATCTTCTTCTAATGGGGAAACATCACAAAAATTTTCTCCATGTTTAAGATGAAGGTAGCTATATTTTTAAGCCAGGGTAACCCGATGACGATGTCAATTTCTTCTTTATACGTAGTTGTAACATAGAATTGAGATATATACTAATATTCATCAATCGTCCCTTGTAACTCCTTAATTCGAAAATAATCATCCTTTTCAATTATATTCGGCTCTCGAATTAATAATTGATTTGCCAAGTCAATATTCATGTAATTTGCATTATGGTCCAAGCTGATAACAATGTTAAACCTCTCTTCCTTGAATACTCCTCTTTAATGTCGAAAACCTGTAACATAAAGTTGCACAACCTTCATAAGTAAATCTTCCTTTCGTCATTTTAGAATTGTCCATTTTGGTCTCGTCCATAATTTACGATAGATATTTCTTGGAAGTGTTTATATATCCCTTTGATAATTAAACTGGATCATCCTTCTTTTTTTTTGATAATAAACGGTGCACTTCTTAAAACTTCAAATTTGAAATTGTTCCTTTCACTTTCTTCTCGCTTTCACATCTTATAATTTCTTTTTATATATATATATATATTATTTTTGTTTTCCTTGATAAAAAAGTAATTTAATATCAATTTTGCACTTTAAAATGCTTTCAAGTATCCTTTAACTTTTAAATATATATATGTTTTTCCCAATTAATATTAAAAGAGTTATAACACCTTATACTTTTTATCCTCACTTATAATACTTTTAAACTTCCATGCTGATTTTATATCCCTTGATGTGAAACTTGGGAGATAAGATATATTTTTAATTTGTCCTTTTAGACCTCTTATAACCTTTACTATGGCACTTATAACTCTTTCTTTATATTTTATTTATAGAATTATTTAATAACCTGGAAGGTTAGTACTATAACTTTATATGCCTTTAAAGTATAGAGCGAGTAAATGCCTTGAATTGGAATTGACCTTCCCGTAGATTGTATTTCCTCACGATTTTAATAATCCGTCGTTAATTTATAGTTACTCTACTTTCCGGATTCTCGTATTCTCCGTGGTTATGATCAATATCCTTGAATATAATGGTCGCGATTTTACCAAAAGTCACGCCTTTTCCTGTGCATTTACCCTTTTCCACGTTTTATTGGCGTATTACTTACAGATAGTCTGCAAGGTTGCACATATGTTACTAAATGTCTGCTACGGGATGTTTAATCAGCCGTGACATCAATAAGTAATTTTTTGTTTGTTTGTTAATTTGTCCGTGACATGTGGGACTAACCTGTGGATAAGAAACCGCGACTCAGGGGCATCTAAGCCATCAAAATCACCTGGGGATCGCACCCGGCCTGAGCCAAACCAACCCTTAACATGGCTGGATTTTTTGTCCCTGCAGGTTTCGAACCGGTGACTTTAACATCACGGAGTGGCTTAACAACACACTCCGTCACCGACTGTCCTACACCTCGGGGACTGACATCAATAAGTATTGATTCGTAGTGAGATTTTAGATTCCGGTGGCTTTACAATTATCAGTGATTTGCTGATTGTTATTCCAGTAACCTATTTCCTTTACCCGTTGGCAGTAGCTATGACTTCGGTTTTGTCCCGGATTCATAAACCTTAACCCACAAAATTCTTATGCAGGAGTGGCGACTTTTTCCTTGGTGATTCCAAGTCTATTTCAGAGACACTGTGTGCGAGTGTTTACAATGGCGACCTCACCTTCAATGATAGTGTCCCAAAAAATTTTATGACCTTGATTGTGGTTACATCAACAATTTGCGGCACATGGCTGTTTGGAATATGGTGACCTGGTTTATCTTGAGGCAACACTGTATTCTTTTTTTTTTCTTGATCTCTGTTATCCCAATGGCAGAGTTAAAATCCCACTATTGTTGTAGCGTTTAGGTTTTTCTCTTATTTTATTTATTTCGGAGAGTATTTGCTTATGGCCTTTCTTCGTTCTAGTTCTACTCTTCAAATTTGCAATAAAATAATTTCCAAAAAACTTCTGAAAATATCTTTCTTCAAATTTGCAGTAAAATAATTTCCAAAAAACTTCTGAAAATATCTTTCTTCAATTTTCCTTTCCAGCAGAAGACCTCTTCCTTCAACAGATACTTGGATTTTTTTTTAATGGTCAAGGACCAGGAGATTAGAGAAACTCTAATTAAATTTAGTGTGACCAAAGTCATTGGTTGGGTTGTCACAGAACGAAATCTGACCAAAAGGTTTGGTGGCCAAAGGCCGGGCCGAGACGAAGCTCTGATACCACTGTGACAAACAAACTTGTTTGACAATTATAAGAATATCCAATTTAAGTAGGATAGAATAAGGTAATCCATTTAGGATGAAATAATATTAAATTGAGTAAAATGTATATGAATGAGATGATTGATTACAATGACAATGAGGTCCATATATACCCATGCAGGGGTGCCCTTTCATTAATAGACATGTCTTTTGGATAAGACATGTCTTTTTAATTAATGATTATTTATTTATATCTATATATTGTATATAGTTATGTTCGTTACAAAAATTGGTAGAGACTCACAAACGATCGACAAGCATTAATTTTTTTTTTCTTTTAAATTTAAATATAAACTAACAATATCAAATGTAAACATGAAGTTTCCCCTTGTAGTGAACTTTAGTATATGAAAGATAATTGTTGAAATTTTGGTCTTGGTCAATTAATGCAAATTCAGAAATTTCACTTCTCACTGGAGGTTTCCTGGATCTAATCCATGAGAGCTTTCAGCCTTAGGGTTGCTCTGAAATATTTAATCACAGCAGCCGACAGCGGAAAATACTTCATTTCATTTCAGTCCAAATGACTAGGCAGCTCAAGTGAAAAGATACCAAACATGTGTACTTCAATTGCAACAAGTTACAGCCCTTAGGGCACACTTTTCATGCAGATAACAGATCTGAAATAACATTATTACAACAGATTTCACAGCAGAAAATGTGGTTTCTTGTTTTCAAGTTATATGTTAACTCACTTCACAATTTCAGCCCCATGTTATGTCGAATCAGCAGGGACAACTAGTGCTGAAATTACTCATTCAAGAAAGCAATGCAAGTTGAAAATTGTTGAATTTTTAATGCTAGCTCAAGCACATGTAGTTTCTTTTCAATTTAGCATGAACTTGAACCATAAACAATGTAGCAACACAATAGCTGCAGTAACCAAGATCACAAGAAGAATAACCATGCACAAGACACAAGAAGTTATCTTGGGAAAACCCTTTTCAACCAAGGGAAAAACCCAACAACCCTTTATTATATTGCCAAGAGAAGAACCTTCACACCATAAACCCTAGCACACACACGAGGGTGCTCTATGACCAAGAAAACTAGCGCATAAGAAAAGTGCGGACTAAATTTCAGATCTCCACAATGTGTTATGAGAGAATGAGATATGATCCACAATGGGGATGTATCTCTCTTATAAATACATGACCTAGCTCAACAATAGATGCGTCTATTGGAACAATAAGGCTGACTTGTACAACTTAATAATATAATTAATCTTTTACACAATATTAATTATCTTTACACAATATTAATTATCTTTACACAGTAGAGCCAACTTGTACCCTTTACAATACAAATTCGGGTTACACAATAGTCTTACTCTTTGACAATATAGCAAGGGGTCTCACACACATCCTCTAGTGCTCTGCCACTAGGGATAAGTCCACATGTGCTCAACCACAAGGGATGTCACTCTCAACAGATCAACTCAACTAAATCCATAAGAGTACGAATTGGAGAGCCATCTCAAGTCAACTCAACTAAGTCCAGAGGGGTACGACAGGAGACCATCTCAAGTCATCTCAACTCAGTCCAGAGGAGTACGACAGGAGACCAACACAAGTCATCTCAACTCAGTCCAGAGGAGTATGAATCACCTATCACATAGGCGTTCTAACAGATCATCTCAACTCAGTCCAGAGGAGTACGATCTGGAGAATGTCTCATGAAGATGCAATTATCAACAAAAATCAAATCTGCAATTACACAATTTTGGACAGATGGAAACTTCATATATATATTTAGATATAGAACAAATGAAATACATGTACATACTACAACTTTATTACAAAGCTAGTAAAATCTCTAGCTCTCGAAACCCTAACTAGGGAAAACCCTAGCCACCATGAAAGATTCACAACAAACTAGCATCAACACCAACAAGTCGTCCTTGGGTTTAACAATTGTCTTCCACAAGTGTCCTAGATGTCTCGTCTTCTTTTCGTCAATCAAACATAACAAGTAACACTAGGATTTCCAAAACCCTTGCCTTCTTCTCTCACAAGAGCTATGAGATCAATACTTTTTTATCCTCTAGGGTTTATAATAAACACTAGCTTCTTTGCTTCCTTTAAGGTGAAACCCTAACCATAGAAAACCCTTGAACTTCTCCAAGAACCCTAGCGCTCCAAGACAAAGAGTGATAATATGATAAAGAGTACAAAGAGAGAGAGAGAGGCTATTGCACTACACTCTTCACATCTGTAACACAAGTATGTGATGAATGAATATATGAATGAAAGGACTCTCTCCTTCCTCTATTTATATGAGAGGTAAGGGAGAAGAACAATATAAAGTGGGCCTAAACCTCTACAAGCAACCTAACTCTACACTAGTAGAATATTCTCTCTCCAAGTGACACATGTCAAGCTCCAAGTTGAAGATGTCCATAAGCAAGGCTTCAAGGCATGTGCACTTCCAGAGATGCGTCCAACGCTCCTCCTCCACAAGCTTCCAGAGTTCCAATGCTCCTCTAAAGCCATGTGCTCCTTTGGGTCCACCACACCTACATGACCACTCCCTCAATCCAAGTATCCTCAATTCAAGTACAAGCTTCCATGCAAGCAACCAAATGTGCCCATGCCATCTAGGGCTTAGCACCCTCTAGAATTTCCAACGATCCTCCAAAGCAAGGAATCCTCTAAGCAAGAAGCCACCCTTCCATGTGCACATCATGAAGAAGGTCACCAAGCTCCAATGCTCAGGGGGAGAATGCCATAAAAATATCCATACAAGGTGTAGCAATCAACGAGCAAGTCAATTCTACTGTGTTTGTCCATCACAAAGCAACCAAGGGTCATCCATACACCATGCACCCCCCATCACATGAATTATCTTCAAACATGGTGTAAATGGCAAATGCTTTAGGAATAACCTTGAAAGCTAACCATAAAAACCCATAGCTTTAGAATAAGAAATACATCCACACAAGGATAAAACCCAAGAATGTAGAGAGGGCCCTTAAGGTAGGGTAACACCATCAATTATTCCTTATGGAAGCAACCACTCCACAAGCCATGCTTGTCACAATACAATCCTCAAGATATCTCAATACAGTGGTACTCATGTGTATATATACTCTCTCATGAGTATTCCTAGGGGTCTATGCCAACTACCCTCATTATTATATTATTACCTCTAACTATGTAGTGGGCCTATTTATTACCCAACAACTACCAACTGGGCCTTATTCCATGATTTATGGCCACATTACATTAATTATTTCACTTAGGTACCTTCCTAGGTACCCCATATTACATTAATTATCTTCCTTAACTACATTACACCCCCTTAAACCACACTAGAACAATCTTGTCTCTCCCAAACAAACAGACAAGTGAAAAAAAACCAAACCCAAAATTGCCCTTACACATTTTTTGGCACCAATAGTATTTTTGAAAAAAAGGCTATTTTTTCTGAAAGTTAGAAAAAACTTGCAATATTTTGTCGATGAGGGGAATAACGCAAAAAAAATGGTGAAATTGGCAATTTCTCAGCAATATTTCCATAGTAAATACATAGGATGGTTTGTTCCCTGATTTCCTTCTCAAATCCCACTCTATTTGTGATTAGAAAATTTGGCATAGATCTCTAGGCCCTATATGCGGATTCTGATGTTACATTTTTTTAAGAATCATATATGCTATCCCTTGGATGCATTTCATATGTTTTTATCGATATATTTGAATGCATGTAATCAACAATCCTGTTTGCTCTTTCTTTAATGAATGCACATTAATATAGTTTGTTTTTCTCTCATTCTTTCTTTTGTTCAGAGTGCATCATTACATTAATCAAATCTAGAAAAGCTTTCCAGCTAATGGGATGTTGCAATTGTAAAACTATTAATGATGGAACTCCCATGTCTTTATGCCTTCTATGTTCCACATATAGTTTTGTATTGTTAGATGGTTTCGATTTGATTATTTTTGCAGAAATATTTTCTAATTTTCAAAGGAGACTGCTAATAAGACTACCATTCACCTATGAGATTATCTGTCCATTTCTTATTTCTATTTTTTATTTTAATTATTTGCAGGAGTTCTTGCGTCTCTGGTTTCGTGACAATTGTGACCCTTATAAAGATGAGGTTAGTAAATATTTTAATATAGATTTAACCTTCAAGATTTTTCTCAAATTTTTCTAATTTTTCATTCTACCCTAATTGAATGTGATGGAAAATAGATAGGCAATGACAAGATGATTCACCTTCTGTTGCTAAACACATTTTTGAATCTTTCGAAAGGGATCTTTTGGGAGTGAATGATTGATGCAACTAGCAATTGTGCAGGTTTTGCCAGATGCTCCACGCGAACTTGTTTCCGAGCTTGCTTGGCGGTATGCTACATGCTGCATCACATCTCTTAAACATGTCTACGATTTTTAAAACTGTCCTGCTAGGTCTTCCTCTGGTTTAGAACAAGTACAGAAAATCTTATAAGAGTTTGTGCTTCATGATATTTCAAGGTTTTTATATCGCCTTAAAATTTCATTGAGCTAACCTTTGGTTTATCTGGTTTTGGTCTGTAGCTATATTTTCCTATATGAAACAATAACAGGCTCCAAGTTTGATCTACCGGAGTTGAAGGTAATGTAGATTTGTCTACTCAAAGTTGTAGATGTGGAGGAATGGATTATGTGTGAAATCTATGGTTCTTACCTTTATCTTTTAATATTTGAATTCTCTGCAGGAGTCAAAACATGAGCGTATCACAAGAAATGTTTCACAGGCAATGTTGCATCTTTAATATTCTTTCTTGTGTAAAGAGCCCAGACAAAATCTGCCTGGGAGATTTTGTATGCATATGTAAGGATTTTGCATATGTGCAAATGTCCACAAGTGCATGCCTTTGATAAAGGGATCTGAGATTAAAATATGGCCTGCAGTGTCTCAAATGCTAGATGTGATCATGAGATATTCCCGTGCAGAAGAAATGCATTCTGTTTGAAGGTCCACTGTAGATTTGCTTACTGCATAATATAGTGTGGGAGTTGGTACCAGGCAAGAAAAGCTTCTCTTGAGAGATAGATTATTATGTTGGTGAGTTCCCCCCTCTCTCCATCTCAGATAATCAAACTGAGTTTGACTATGCGGCTAAATTATATAATATCCAGGGAAGACCATCTGCAGTCTCCAGCATATACCTAAAGCACAACTGCTTTTAAGAACAATTTCTGTACGAGCATTTAAGTGACTGCAATTGATTTTCTGAAAAAGGCTCGAATGCATATTACATCTCTTTATCTTTGACAAATGCAGACTCTAATTTCTTTAACCAAGAATATTGTTAAGGGAGTGTGATTTTTGGGGGTGTCAATCTGGTAGCCTTCCTACCATCTATGATTTAATTATTTCTGTGTTTTTGCAGAGACAAGCAGTCATTTTCCTTGAATTTTCTTGTACGTATCTCTTAATTTGTGATACAAATCTTTGAGCTTACATCTTTCCTTACTGTCTGATAAGGACTCGTTTTTTAGAATATATACCTCTTGTAACCTATTATGGATTACAATATTCTGGTCTAATGATTTGTATATACTCTTGGGAAAAGTTTACAGTGAAATTTTCAGATTATAATGGTATGATTCATTATTTACAGCCTTCATTCTGAACATGTAATGGTAGTTTTTTGGCTGTGTTTGGTTTGACATACTTTGGATGTTTATAATTCAAAGATGAAATCCTTGTTAACTACCCTTATCTGCAATCCAAAAACTATTGATGCAGCTGGAAGCTTCTTCTTCACACAGAGTTTCAATGGCAAATGCACTGCATTTAGCTGCTGCACTCTTAGGATTCCAAGCAAAGACAAGCCAACTAGACTATCCAATTCACAACAAAACTACAACAGAGAAATTCCACAAGAATCAATCGTCATGAATACAAAAATGTACGATGAATACAAAACTGTACATTTTTGTGCATTCAAATTCTCCCTTCTAAGATTCTGAGCTACTCTTGAACATCGAGATTTTCAGTTTCTCGCAATTTTATTGTACTTGCACCTCATCTTATACTAACTTTTAGCTAGACATTTATACTCTAGTTTCTAGCTTGTTCCTAGATCTTAATATTTTTCTTCTTTTAGCATTGGTCTAGGAGATGCTTTTGCACTCCCACTTTGTACTTGTACTGGATGTACTATCTTGGTCCCATTGACCTACTTTTGTGGTCATTGATAAAATTATGTTTTCTTATCTTATCTTATCTTCCCCACTTTGTACCCTGCCATCTTCTCTACCTCTCAGGCTTCTCTGTTAACACTCTTTCCTTTTCCTGTCTTATTCCCCATTATTTTTCCTATGTTTTGACTTCCAGAATTCCCGTCTCAGGTTTCCAATCCCGCAGAAATTTGTTGATATTATGGTAGCTTCGGGAGGTATCAATCTCCATTGTGACCCTTTGACGAGATTAGAATATTCCGGAAGCAAGAAAAGAAGTGAATGTAACCCTAGAAGAGATGTCGGCTGAGAGAGATAATTAATATGAATTAATTAGTACCCAGAATGAGAAGTCGGCCTAGGTAGCCTGCCAGAGCCAGTATAAATACAGGGCGCCAGTTCTCATTTTACACACAACTCTCAGAATTACAGAGAGTCACTTGTGCGCATTTCAGTTTGGCAGTCTTGTGCGCATTTCAGTTTGGCAGTCTTGTGCGCAAGTTCTGGGGAAGGTGCTACCGCCAGTTCTGAAGCCTATTGCTTCTATATTTTGGGTTGGACTCTCTTATCAGCTTTGGTTACTTCTTGCTTGGTGCATTAGCCTTGCTTGGCTATTGGATTGCTACTAGGATTTTTCTCTCTGTCGAGGTCAAGGTGCTCGGAGGGTGGCTTTGGCCTATGGTTGGGTAACAATAGTGATATTGTCTATGGTAAAACAAGCACATTCTAACAAAATTCTCATTATCTTTTATATATTTATTAAACATGCAATACAAATGGGAAATTCTCCATGGATTTGTTGAAATTTTGGTATGCTCATTTAACCCTAGACAATGTCACATCATTGTCACCCAACCATAGGTATTCACATATGCCACCCCCGAGCACATTAACCTTTACTTAGAATAATTCCGGCAAGCCTACTCCAGAACCAACAAATAAACCCTAGCTGCTAACTACAACAACAACTCAAGACAAGTAGAGTGCTCCTTCTCCAAGGGTAGCGCACAAGAGAGAGAGTCTCCATATCCACAGAACAAGTACCATACACAACTGCAACAACTGCAATTGCACTACTCTCTTAGACTTGCGCCATACTTAGAAAGAATATCACCAAGAGTATCACCAAGAATGTCACCAAGAGAATCACTTGATAATACTAGAGAGAGACCAAGACCAAGAGATGACCATATGCCCTTATTCCTCTTTGCAGCTGCAACTACAGCTCTCCACGAGACTTGCGCACTGACTGGGTATACAAATGAGCTAAAACGTCCTCTATTTATATTAATCTATCTAGTGACTTTTCTGGCTAGGTCGACCTGACTTTCTGGTAATTATATTTTTTGTTTATCTTTTTCCTGTGGAGCCGACTTGTATTTCTGGAAGATAATATTCTAATATTATTTATTCTGCTTGGTCAACTTGTCTTCTAGGGTTTCCACACATATGTTTAATGGTTCAGTTGCTTCCGAAATATTCTATTCTAAGTCATAGGTTACACGTGGAGGTTAAGATCTCCCGCAACTACCAAAACATCAACATGATTAAGTCTCCCTACGACTTGTGTTTCAGTGCTCCAAGTGTCCACATGTCACCTTTGATGTTCCAATTCCCCTTTGTTACTTTTCTGTCTGTGTATTTCATTTCATGTCTTCAAGCATTTTCGTTGCCATCCACACTCCCAATTCTCAACACCAACATGTAATAATTCCTTTCATTTCCACACTTATTTCTCTACAAAGTGTTCTTTTCGACTTTTTATTTTCTCCTCCACTCCAATTTGCATTCTCATAGCACTCATCATTACTCACAAACCATATCTTTGGATCTGCTCAATACTTGTAGTCTATCTAAAAACCATAATTGGTTATGTTATCATAGGATTTGTACTGGTGCAAACCCCCCCACAAGATCCCAATCTTGTGTAACAATTGGAAGAATCTACCATTGTCACCTAAGTAGAAACTTCCCTTGTTTTAGTGATGAAAGGAGGTCCACCACAAGGTAGGCTTCCCTGATGACCTCAAGGGATCAAATAACAATGTTAGCCGAGCCTACAACCCCCTATCTTGGTCGCTAATAGTTAGATCTAGGTCTAGGAGAAGAAATAGAGGCAATGAGGTAATTGTTTCACCTAGGTGAGACAATAAACAATTTGAAGCATAATATAGACAGTCACCAAGTTATATAGCTCAATAATGACCTCTTAGACACTGGATGATCAAGAAATGCAATGATTGTTGCAAATTACAATAATAAACAATTGTACAATGAAAATTAATATTTTGCAACAACAACAAGAAATAATACTAAAAAATGTAGCAAATTAGCATGAAAAACAAGGCTTCAACATGTACTATATTATCCAATTGCTAGATGAAATTTCTTAGTAGTTTAAGCCACTTTTCCAAGTGTGTATGCAATAAATTAAAGTAAAATTCAGTGGCTATAGCAACCTTTTGTAACAACAACAATAAATAACATTTGTTTGCTAACTTTAGGGTTAGAAAAATTAGTAGGATAGTTGAGAGAAAGATAATATTAATTTAAATGCTACTTTCACCATAAGAACAACTCTAGATTAGTATCGTTGACCTCTAGGGCTTACAGAGTCAAACATGCATAACCTTGAAGATTGAGCTGGAAGGATGAGAATGAAGAGGACTAAACCTAATCTTGAAAACACTCTTGGGCCTAGAGACTAGACCTTGAAGAAAATGGTTCCTATGGTGCAAACACTCTTGGGCCCTAGTTGTTGTTTTTCCTTCTTATTCCACTAGGTTAAGGATCAAGGACTAAGATTAAAAATCCTATGGTGCAACACTTTTGAGCCTTAGGTTCTTAACCCTAGCAAAGAATGTTTTCACAAAACTTGGACAATAAAACTTGCGAATGAGACACACCTATGTCTCTTTCCTAGGGTTTCAACAAGACAAAGTAACATGCAACACGATAGTAATTAACACTTTATACATTAGCAAATGACATGAAATTGCAGAAATTACTTACTGTTGAATTTTCATTAGTTTTGTTAACATTAGATTTACCATATCATTTTGATCTTCTTTTAACATTCAATAACCATATACTGAAATATATAAGCAACAGATAAACAAGCACAAGAAGATACAAAGATTTATCCTGGGAAACCCTTCTTCACGAGGGAGAACAAGCCAACAACTTTTCTTAGAGAGAATATCCTTGCCAATACAATATAACCAAGAACCAACTCTATCCACTAGAAGAAACTAACAAAGAAGAATACTTATCTCCACAAGAGATAACCCAACAATGCAACAACATCAAACCCTTGCCAGAGCGCTAGATTATATGGTCTCCATTAGCGCATCACCAAGACAAAAGATAAACCAACCAACATGCGCCCTCCTTCCTACTAAACTGCAGCTGCTACTACAACTTTCCATTTGACTTGCGCTCTAGATGAGAGAGTGTGACAAATGAGGAAGGCGTCACCTTTATTTATATTGGACTGGGTAGGTGTAATTTCCAGTAGGGCCAATCTATCTTCTTGGAAAATATATTTTCTTTGTCTTTTTCTTGTGGGGCCGACTTTAGTTCTGGAGCATTATATATCTTAATTATTATTATTCTGTGGAGCCGACTTCTATTCTGGGATCTTCTAATTTCTTCTGAGGCTTCTTTGATCTGTTCAATGGTTATTCTTTGACTTCTTGGCATCTTTATCTCTAAGAAAAGTTGTCCCTGAGGTGAATACCTCATGCTACTACCAAAAACATCAACACTCCCTCTTAGCTAGGGAGGTATTCTCCATGATGTTTTCCTCTGGTCCTCATAGCCTCGCAGGCTATGCCATGGCCCTCAAACCATTGCATGGTCACATAAACCATGCTACAGGTAGCATCATGACGTCACACATGGCTACAATCAATATGGACCTATCAATCTTGTCTATGGGCTACAACCCGCTAAAGAACACTAGGGATACAACCACATAGTGTGTGTGTCATCATAGGTCAACCCAACTCAGTCTATCGAGGAGTACGACCTAGAAAATATCCCAACCACATGGGCTACACTTGAAGGGTCGCTGGGCACCAACTCAATATGTCATCACAGGTCAACCCAACTCAATCCATCAAGGAGTACGACCTGGAAAAAATATCCCAACCACATGGCCTACACCCCAAGGGTCGCTGGGCACCAACCCAGTACAACTTATCAGTCCATCGATAAGTGTCATACCCAACTCAGTCCATCGAGGAGTATCATCACAGGTCAACCCAACTCAGTCCATCGAGGAGTACGACCTGGAGAAAAAATATCCCAACCTCTTGCGCTGCACCTCAAGGGTTGCTGGGCACCGACCCAGTATATTGTCACAGGTCAACCTGGCTCAGTCCATCGAGGAGTACAACCTGGAGAATGTCTCACGAAGCTGATCATACAAAGATGCAACCATCAATACTCCCTCTTAACAAGAGGGGCATCCACTCGAAGTTTATCACGAAAGTACTTGAACTTCGACTTGGCAAGGGGCTAGGTGAGAACATTTGCAATTTGTTCATTTGGAGGAAGGCACTACATCAATACTTCTTTCCTCAACACCATGTCTCGAATGTAATGAAACTTGATCTCGACAAGTTTTGATTTGTCATGAGATACTGGATTCTTTGAGAGCTTCACACAACTCTGGTTATCACAATGAATCACGGTGGGTCCAACATCTGTCCAAACAATCTTGCAAGGAGCTTCCGAAGCCACACTGCTTCATGTGCTGCCATACATACTGCAATATACTTGGTTTCTGCAGTACTCAAGGCCACAAACATTTGTTTCTTGCTACACCATGAAACCATGGAAGACCCCAAATTGAAGCAACACTCGTAGGTGCTCTTCCTGTCCACTGCGCTGTGTGCCCAATCAGAATCAACATATCCTTGCAATCTCATGTTAATACTGGAAGCATATCTCAGGCCATATCCAATTGTGCCTCGCAAGTATCTGAACACATGCTTTGCAGTTACCCAATGCAACTATCTCTACTGACTCATGAACTAGATAATTGCACTTACTGCATAACAAATATTTGGTCTGGTGTTAACCATATACATCAATGATCCAATCAATTGTTTGTAGATAGTTGGATCAATCAAGTTTGAATTGGAAGAAGGATCACTCAACTTCTTCATATTCAACACCATCAGTGTGGCCATGGACTTACAATGCAACATCCCAAATCTCCTCAGAATCTCAGTTGTATACTCTCCCTAACTCAAGAAGATCTCATTAGTTGTTTGCCACACCTCTAGTCCCAAGAAATAGTGCATCATGCCAAGATCCTTCATTTTAAACTCATACGCCAACTCATATTTGTACCAAGCAATGAGGCTCTCTGCTTCGGTGAGAAATAAATCGTCAATGTACATGATCAAAATCAGGGACTCACCATCAACAACCTTATAGTACAGGTTGGCATCAACAACACTCTTGTTGAAATCCAAACTCATTAGGTATCCATTAATCCTCACATACCAAGCTCAAGGTGCTTACTTGAGTCCATACAGGTGCCTTCTTCAACCTGCACACATGAGACTCCTTCCCATGAATCACAAAACCATCTGGCTGCTCGATGTGCACCTCTTCCTTAATCTCTCCGTTGAGGAAGGTTGTCTTCACATCCATCTGATGCAGTCTCCAACCCATGGTTGAAACAAGGGCAATGATCGTCCGAATAGGGGTGTATTGAGCAACATGAACAAATGTTTCCTCATAGTATATTCCCTCTACTCGAGAGAATCCTCTAGCCACAAATCTTGCTTTGTGCTTCTCGATGCTCCCGTTGGCTGCATGTTTGATCTTATAGATCCACTTGGAAGTCACCACAAGCTTCCCCTCAGGTCTCAGAAAAATATCCCACATATCATTCTTCATGATGGACTGATACTCCTCCATCATGGCATATCTACATACTTGCTGACTAGATGCCTCCTCATAACAAGAAAGCTTAGAATCAATGATGTGGCTCATTGTTGCAACATAGCTTGAGAATCTCTGAGGTCTCTTTCTCTCTCTGAAAGTACCACGAGGAGTTGCATGTCCCTCTGCCTCCTGCAAACTCCGACGAACCCATGCAGGCCTTTTCTGACCTACTGCAATATCTGTAGGAACATCAACATGGAATATGAAAAGTAACAAGTGAATAAGAATTGTTGTTGGGATTCCAAGAGACCTCTTGGAATATGAATCCAAAGGTCATAGATCATGTACTTATATGTGTATCATATTAATAAAATATATATCATGATGATCTCCATTCTGGTGTATTTTAACAATAATTACCAAAACACATCTTAAATTTCATCTTAAGGATGTCCTCTTCTGTAATTTTTAATTGATGATATCCCAATCTCAAATAAATATTTTAAAATATAGTTTCCCCTTTCATTTGATCAAATATATCATCAATATTGGGCAACATATACTAATTTCTTATGGTTTCGTTCAACCATCGATAGTCGATACAAATCCTCCATGATCCATCTTTCTTCTTTACAAAATCACCAATGCTCCCCACAATTATATACTAGGATGAATAAATCCGAAATCTAATAATTCTTGGAGTTTCATATGCAACTCTCACAATTCCAGGGTTGTCATGTTATAATGACCCTTTAAGATAGGCTCAATTCCCGGTTTGAGTTCAATTATGAATAAAAACTCCCACTTAGGTGGTAGTCCATGTAACTCTTATGGAAACACATTAGAAAATTATGATAATATAGGATATTTACCTATGTTCATCGTATCATGTTAATCTCTCAATATTGAGTAATTACATTTCTATTGTTATATTAGTGTTGTCCTTATTGGTTAGCTAGACCATTTGATTGTAATTGTACCTTTTGTCTCCTATATATACTAACGAGACCTACTTTTAGTGAGGATCTCATATTCTACATTTGTTATATCGTAAAATGAGGTTTCCCCCTCAAAGAGACCTCTCATTCATTATGCTCTTTCATTATCAAGGCATGGAGTTGGTTTCCTTTCTCTTTTTGGGTGTTTTGGTGCATAACACTTGGTTTCAAAGCATATTTTCCTTGGGTTTGACTCCTTCAAATGATTCATCTTGGTATTTTAATTATAACTTTTTTTTGGTATAGTTTGAAATATAATTTTGTTTGGGAGAGTGAGGAGACACATTGAAGTACATGTGGTAAGATTTTTAGTTCTTGTTTTTCTATACTTTCATAAATATAGTTTGTGGAAATTAGGCTTGTTGACTAGTATTCAAACTAGTCTCAAACATGTGTTCTTTGTAAACATTCCATATATTAATATAGAAAAGTCCAAATTTAGTGCCATTAGTTCTATTGGAAATAAGACATATCATAGTATTTCATGTCAAAATTTTAGAAGTAGATCAGAAAAATTGGATACATGGAAGGCCCTACAAGATCAATCTCTTGAAAGGGACAAAAACAGCAAGTGTTGGGGAAGTTACCATAACTCTCTCTTGGCAAATTAGAATTTGGTAAAACTTGTTGAATGAAGACATATCAAGATACTACATATTAGAATTTTAGACTCAGAGGGGCCACACTTTTAGATGTACTACAAGAGAAAGGCCAACCAAGAAGACTATCTACAAACTGGGGTTTTTAAAGGTATGTTAAGTTGAAATTAACATAACTTTTGTTTGAAAGATATGTTTTTGGAGATTCAAAAATTGTGTTAAATATTAAAAAAGAGGATTATTGTTATTTTCTCACATGGTGAAGGGTTCTACAAAAAGTTATGCTCCTATTAAACCTAGAGATAAATCACACATGACACCTAAAAGTGAAGACTTAGGGTACCAAGTATCCCTATTGAGGAATCAATTTAATGAAATGGGTGATATTGTGTTGAAAGAGTTTGATTTGGCACATTTTCAAGAATTACATAAAGGGAAATGGATCAAAAGATCTAACAATTAAAAAATTCCATGGATCAAAAAGTGTAACAATTACAAAATTAAAATGACCAAAAGATGGAGCAATTACTAAATTCTAGGGATCAAAAGATAGAACAATTACAAAATTTCCATGGAAGCCACCCTCTTACATATCCTAGAGGACGAGCTCCCTAAAGTTTATATTGAGGTACAAGGAAATCGTGAAAATATGGATAAAAAATTTGTTGAACCCCAATCAAATATGTGAAAGATTTTCACAAATGTGGAGAGCATAAAGATCAAGTCCAAAATTCATGATTATTTATCACTCCAAGATCCACATCATTGGGGATTCAAATTGGCATCAAGGAACTACTTAATTCCCAATATTGATATGAGTAAATTTGATGGTAACGATCCTATAACATGTATATTCTAAATGGACCATTTATTTGATCTATACCAAGTGCAAACTTTACAAAAGGTAACTCTTGCATCCTTATACTTATAACCTAATCAATTTGTTTGGTACCATTGGATTTGTGAGTGAAAAAAGTATTCTATTGTCTCTTGGTATATTTTAATGGATTAATTGATTGCACATTATGGGGATATTAAGAGAAAACATTATTTATTCAATTGATAAATCTCCAACAAAGAGGTCCAATTACGGAGCACATTAAACAATTCTAAAAGTTGAGTCTTAGGGTAAAGAACACTCAAAAGGATAATTTGTTATATCTACTTATGGAAAATTTAAAGTTGAGAATTCAACATGAGTCATGTCTCTTCGAATCTATATCCCTGGAGAATGCTTTTAGTGTGGCAATAAATGTGGAAAATAAAAATATGGCTATTAGAAGGGTGGCCACTAACAACTATAGAGAGCACCATGTTCTCTCTCCTAACTTTAGTCAACCTATAAGGTTGACACCTCAAAAAATAGATGAAAAAAGAGCAAAGGGACTATGTTCCAATTGTGACATCAAGTATAGTAAGGGTCATAAATGAAGTGAAAATATTTTTCTACATATATTGTGATAATTTTTTATATCTCTTTATGGGCACTTTAAAGTCAACATGAGGTGTGTCTCTTCAAATCTACTTCCCCGGATCATGCTTTTAGTGTTGCAAGGAAACTGGAAAGTGAAAATATGGATACTAGAAGGGTGGACTCTAACAACTACAAAGAGCACCATGTTCCCTCTCCTAACCTCGATCAACCTATAAGGTTGAAACCTTAGCAAATGGATGAAACAAGAGGAAATAGACTATTTTCCAATAGTGACAACAACTACTGTAAGGGGCATAAATGTAATGAAAAAAAATATTCTATATATATTGTGAAGAGGAATAAGATCAAGAAATGGAAATGTTCCAAGATATAGAACTAGAAGAGACTAATCCAACAATATATTGTCATACATTCGTTGGAATCAACACTCCTCAAACTCTCAAGATAGAAGGATATATCAAAAATAAAAAGGTAACAATGTTGAGTGATCCAGGTAGTACCCATAACTTCATTGATTGTAAATTAGCCAAAATTCAATTGCTTTATATATCCAATACTAGAGTTTCAAGTAATGATTGCAAATGGAGGAACCATAAATATTCAGGGAAGTGCCATAGTATCAAGCTCACTATGACAGAGTATTTGTTATATAGTCCAATGATTGAAATTGAAAATGGGTGGTGTTGATGTTGTGTTAGGGGTACAATGGTTACAATAATTGGGAACAAAGACTTATTTTTTAGGAACTTCTCATGATATTTTAATAAGAAGGTAAGGAAATTGAACTCAAAGGTATCCAAGGGAAACCCTATAAAGTGATAAGCAATAAAAATGTGACCAAATTTATAAACAAGGGACACCAAGGTGTAATTACACAATTTTGTTCACTAGATGTATTTATCAAAAAACATTCTAAGGTGTTTGGGGATATGCCTAAGGGTCTTCCACCTGATCAAGATCATGACCATGATATTCATTTGAAACTGGGAAGTATTCCACCTACCATTAAGCCTTATGGGTACCCATACACACAAAAGAGTGATATTGAGCATAAGGTTCAAGAAATGTTTGAGCCTAACATCATTCAACCTAGACAAAGTGCTTTCTCTTCACCAATGGTGATAGTTTCAAAGAGCCAGGTTCATGGTGTGTTCCTCCAAATTTTAGAGAGCTCAGCAAAATGACCATTAAATATAAGTTTCTTGTTCTTGTCAACAATGAATTATTAGATGAACTCCAAGGAACAAGTTTCTTTACCAAGTTGGATATTTGTTATTGATACAATCAAATCACAATGAGGTAAGAATACATCCAAAAAACAACCTTTAGAGAATATGAAGGTCATTATGAGTTTTCAGTGATGCCATTTGGCCTTAATAATGCACCTTCCACATTTCAAAGCTTGATGGATTCTATTTTCAAACCCTTCCTCATAAAATTTTTGTTAATATTTTTTTATGATATACTAATATACAATAAATATTGGGAAGATGATGTACAACATGTTGACATGGTATAAAACTATTTTGCTTTTGGGATTTAGGAAGTGGAATATTTGGGTCATCTTGTATATTATGAAGGTGCCAAAGTGGACCCTAAAACAATTAACGCTATGATGGAATGGACAGTTCCCAAAACCTTTGAGAATGTTAGAGGATTCTTAGGAATGATGGGATATTATTGAAAGTTTTTTAAGAATTATGGTAAAAGGACAACACCTCTAATAATTCTATTAAAAAAGAAGGCATTTTCTTGGAACTAAGAAGAAACCAAATCTTTTGAAAAAATGAAGGAGGCTATGTGTATGACTCTTGTCTTGGCTAGGATTGACTTCAAAAAATCCTTTATTGTGGAGTGTGATGCCTCAAGGAATGGAATTGGTGTATTTTTTAATGAGATAAGGAAGGACCCTTGCCTTTGAAGGTAGCCAAATTAAAGGAAAAAATTCACTCAAACCCATTTGTGAAAACAATGTGTTGGCCATATTAAATGTAGTTAAGAAATGGTGTCCTTACCTAATAGGAATACACTTCAAGGTAAAAAAGTATAACGATAGTTTGAAGTGCTTCTTGGAACAAAAATCATCTTTAGAAGAGAAAATGGGTTACAAAGATGCTAGGTTATGAATTTGAAATTATCTACAAAAAATAAAAATAAAATGTGGTGGAAGATGCACTTTCAATGAAAGAAGAAGGCATAAAGGGATTATTGTGTACTATTTCAATTCCGCAATCCGATTAGGTGGAAGAAGAAAGGATAGACTATAAGAAATATCATAAGGTATGAAATATCATTAAACAAATACAATAGGACACATGTACATTAGATAAATTTGTGTAGAAAAATGATTCATTATGGTATCAAGATTTCCTATATTTTTGTAAGAATTCCCAACTCAAATAGAAGATTCTTTTGGAATTGCATAGTTATCCTCTAGGAGGAAATTCATGGTTCTCGAAAACTTACCAGAGGATCAAGAAGGATTTTTTTGGGGAGGTCTTAAAATTGATGTTAAAAATTATATGGTTAAATGTTTGGTTTTCCAACACGATAAGGGATAGACATGCAAGACCTACCATTAGTCATACCAAGTCAATGTTGGGAAGAGGTTTCAATGGATTTTATTACATGTTGTGTAGTTTGTTGCGTCATTATCTATACTATGCACGTCAACATGCCACGTCACTCATCACAATACAAACTCAACTGTAACGTACCCAACCACCCACAGGTTGGGCACCCTACTTCAAGCCCGCTTTTGAACTAATTTCAAATTCTGATCAATTTTTTAATTAATAAATATGCATGAAACATTCACATGCATAGATCAAGATTCAAGCTACAATATAAAATAAATGGACCATATGTTGTGCACAACAATAACCAGCGAGCATGCATATTATAGATACAAATTTCATAGATAAATAAATACACAACAGAAATAAATATACAAGTAAATGAAACCATGACAGAGAGAGCACTTATTTTTAATGAAATGAATCACCAACAAGTTGCAGACCAAKGACCTTCCACCCAACCGTAGACATTGTTGTTCCAAGTCTAAAAAAAAAATTGCACCCCCAAGCCARGGCTATGAGTCAACAAGGATGGTTCCAGAGTGTCACTCAGCTTCCCAAACCAGTCAACAATCAAGCTCTCATAGGATTCTCATCACACACAACAATCCAAAGTACACCAACTCTCTTCTACCCATATTGGAAAACCCAAGAGAATGGACCCCCTTCTCTTCCACGCAGTTCCTCAGGTTGTCCACCTCCTCCCAGGGATCCAGTGCACCTGGTCAAGAATMTCCATGCTGGGAATCTTAGGATTCATAGMTGTGGGAAAAATGTATACATGCCAATGCATCTCAGACATGCAAGCATTAATTCATGGATGGAATACACCATCAATCACTACTACCAACCAAACCATGGCTCCTCTCCACAATTCGTTTTTCTCTCCCCAACCAAGAGAAAAAAGGAATGAAGAATGAAGAGTGGGAAAAAGTGTGAATGGAGAGAGAACATAATAAAAGGTGTGAAAAATGAACAATGAAAAATGAGTGAGTGAGTGAAGAAGAATCCTCCAAACAACCCATGAGATGGGTTTATATCTTTACTTGCAAATCAAGAACCACATGGCCTTCCCCAAGAAGCTCATGTAAACACTCCTCTCCATTAAACAATTATGGGTAGATAAAATATAAAATAAATACTTATCCCCTCAAGTGTAACAACCTCTCCGTTACGACTAAGAAAAGTGAAGCACAATAGGTATTTTTTTTAAGGCCTTAGGAAAATGACGTATACACTTAAATTAAAGCGACACAAAATCAACGACATCATATAAATGCATTACAAGCGACACATCATCAAAACAATAACAACACAAGGCCAACGCCTCATCATAAATCACATCGACACATGATCCACACATAAACATAATAGTGACGTAGTCCAACACATTACAATCATCTGATGCAACAATAATAAGGGTCAACGATGTCATTGAATATAAAATAGCTACCCTCCCAACCTATCCTGCATGGTTAGGACCTCCAGGACACATAAGAAATGCTCAAGCTCGGGATCCAATTGATTTTGATCATTTAAGGTCTCAGAGATGGCGACTGTTCTGAGGAACAAGGAGGTGTCTAAATCCTGCTAAAACCAATCAAGTCGACAATCAAATAGATCAATCATTCAATCATCAATTAAACATGACAGAAGAGTAATCAATTGCATAACTCATCGTATACCAACATTAAATTCAAGGCGCAAGAAAATTTAATTACTAAAGCAACCATACAACGACATAAGTTAAGGTCCAATGTAATCAACTTTGTTTTATTTTCAAGGCGCAAAAGCAGACATCTACTTTACTTCACCGGATTAAGCATAAGTCAACATCATTCAATGCACGCAATCAATCCATTTACTCAAGAATCATATATCAACATTAATACAATGCGCGTGATAAATCTAAAGGCGTAATCATTAATGCATCATCATTAGTCCATCTCTTAAGGAAATCTAATTACCTAGTCATCAGCATAAGCCATGGCGCAAGGGAAAATCAATCGCTCAATAAATTATTCATTACATTTTTAGTGGCGTATGAGGTAAACTACACACATGATCATTCGTACATTTCCTTTACACATGGCACAAAGTAATTATCAATTTAACCTTTATGGTGCAAAAGTAACACTTACATAATCATCCAAGCATCTCATTTATTCACGTCACATTATAACTATAAAAAATTCATGGCGCAAATAACTATCAATTTAACTTTTTATGATGCAAAGTAATAATTACATAATCATTAATCACCATTGTCTATTCCTGGCATGCGATGAATCTAAATTCTAAAACGATTGTACATCACATAATTAATGGCGCAAGAGAAACTATTTACGCATTCAATCATACATCGAATTTATTTCATGGCACAATAGAAATATACCATAAACATACATCCAGTTGCTTGACGCAGTTACCACCTCAAAAGCATTCCAACAATATCCCAACTACAATAACATATATCAATTAATTGACGCAATTACTGTCTATGAAGCATTCCACCAATGGTCCAAATAAATAACACAAATCAATTGTATTAATGCAGTTTCCATTTATGACTACTTAACAATCAAGGAATGATTTGAGGATAGTTCTTATTCACAAAATATGATTTACCATGTACATAAACAAATTCTACACCACCCCTTTATTGTTACTCTAGCAAATTAATTTCTTTATCATTATAAAGGTATTGACCATAAGGACATACCCACTAAACGATATATATCTTCCATAGTAGCACAATCCTTAATTAGGAAGATGACATACAAGAAGTACAATGGTTGAGTGAAAGCGCATATACCATCATCAATTAGAAATCACCAGGACCAGTGTAATATTAGCAATAACCCAAGTCATTATTCTTCCCATGTACACCTTAGAGCCTGGATTTCTTTATGAGTATTTAGGAGACTAAAATCTTAATTAAACGATAAAGTACACTTTCAAGGGCTAAATTACACTCCTATTTAAAAGGAATCATAAGAGGGTTGAAACTTCCTTTAAGTAATACATGCAATTCAGAGTTACCTTTCATTACGTGTCCCCTTATAACTTATAAAAATCAAAGGTATTTACTTTGTGATTGGTGATGGTTGTTAGGAAAAATTCCCAAGGTAACGCATCACCCAAAGGTATTTACTGTGCAAGGAGATGGTTGTCAAGAAAAATTCCCAAGGGGAAAATCACCTTACCCAATGTAATCATTGTGCAAAGGAGATGGTTCAGGAAAAACGCCCAAGGGAAAAATCGCCTTACCCAACGTAATTATTGTGCAAAGGAGATGGCGGTCATGAAAAATGCCAAAGGGTAAACTCACCTTACCTAATGTATTTACTGTGCAAAGGATATGGTTGTTGGGAAAAATGCCCAGGGTACTCATAACTATGAACACAAGGTTGAAAGGAGAGGAGAATTATTGTGTGAAGAACCGAATGCGGAAATAAATGAAGGTAAAACACAGAGACAAAAATAAAATTTCTTATCATAAAATATTAAATCCTTGAGCAGAGGTAAAACTAAATCGTTGAGCAGGGATACAATGAAAACCATTACAAATTACTACAATAATTAAATCCATATACCCCTATGTTTCTGAATTACAAATACAATTTTCCTTTAACGAGAGTACCATAATCCCTTAAATTTTAAAGTAGGGTTGTGGATAAAACTTCTTTCATTAAGATAAATTAAAAGTAACCATGCTAGAAATCCAGTTCCATATCTCACAACATCATTAATTAGAAAAATTTGATATCAGAGTTAATATAGTTACTAGAAATTAAAAGAAAATTGTAATACACCTAAACTAATCTTTTACAATAAAATTTCAATGAGAATACCACAACCAAAAAATTTGGGCTTGGTGATATTCTTTGTCCATTGGCGATCCTTCCATCCCCCCATTTGCTAACCGTAGAGACTTCACCGGTACCTCCCAACCAATTCTAGAGGTACTCTTCTTCCCCCTTATCCACTTGAGTCACAAAGGGGCCACACACACACACACACACAACCAGAGATACTCTAGCTCCCAGCTCGCCTCACAAGGTAGAGCTACCACTTTCTTTCTTGAGCTGGGTATCCCAACTCTCACAAGTAAAACCAATCAAAGAAATTTTGTCAGCATCAATTTACTCATACTAGTCATCCCCTTTCCTCCTCTCAGCCATTTCTTTTATAGAATTTTTCTTAGTGACCACTTGCCAATTGCACATTTTTATTTATTTTTAATTAATTAGGAATTACTCCCCCCGTACACTTTTCACTCATTCCCTTAGTTGCACCAAATAATTTACCATTAATTTAATTACATGCCAATTTCCCTCACCCATCTTAAAA
>ML780681.1:674081-694378 GCA_009831015.1 Picea engelmannii
ATGCACTCTGTGCTCCAAGGGTTCCACTCATCTCTGATTCAAATTTTAATTATACGATGTGCCCTTCAAGACACACCACATGCTCCAAGGGTGCCACTCACCTTTGACTAGTTTTGGTAGTTGTCCAACCCTTGGAGTCAATAATCCATTCAGGTGACCTTATGAGAGACTAAGGGCCTCTAAGGAATAACGATCTTGCCTTATTGCACTCCCCTTAGAATCTTCATGAGTGACTATCTCAGTCTGCCCTCATGACATCGTAGATTCTCTCAAACTAGGTAATCATTAACTTACAATTCAAGCCACGACAGGAGTGCTAGTAGGTTGTGGCAAGACTGTTGCCACACCTCTCCCTCAATATCTGGTTGTTGTGCATGGCCCATTTACTCCTTATGTGAGTGTAATTATCAAGAAATCATCAACCTACATCCATCAACGAAAAAATGTCAATGATCCATAAACAACATCATAATATACCAGATCATATATCACATATGCATAAATAAAAATACTCAAACCAATAAAATCCACTCCCTGACCCAATTTGGGGTCCAAGGAGGTCCATTGATGCCATCGAAATCCTCAATCTGTCAGTGTCCTGTACACTTAGGAGAAACTCATCAATATCATTTGTCTATACATAGATATCAAATAAACATAAATCATAATCCATCAACATAATCATAAGAACCCATAAGAAACACATACAACCATATACTCAAACCTGATCACTTGCTCGCAAGTTTCCTCAAAGAATAAGTCAATAACATGTGCAAGAAAGAGAAATATGTTACATCAATCCCCCTCTCTTGTGGAATAATACCCCCCTATAACTCTTGTCCTTGTCTATCTAGTAGCCAGTGATGTATTTATTATTAATAATGATCAAAACATTACATTTCCTAGGCACATTGACCTCTTTTAATTGTTTTGGCACTCTGGCATTTCATAGATTAAAAAAATACATTGTTTAATACGGGGCTCAAAACCTGGGGTATTACATCCCCTCCCCCTTATTTTGGCACTGTCCTCAGTGCATATACAAAATAAAAATTCAAAATTCAAAATTTATTCAAAAAGTTGCGGGTACTGTGCCCACATGGAATCTTCATGCTCCCAAGTAGCATCTTCAGGACTGTAGCAGGTCCACTAGAATTTTACTAGCTCTATAACTTGATTCCAGAGCTTTTTGAATTTTCTATCCAATATTCACATTGGTTGGACCTGAAAGTCTCCCTCTGTCTCTACCTAAATCAGATGCCAATCAATAACATGGTTAGGATCATGTACACATTTTTTTAGCAAAGAGACATGAAATACATTATGCACATTCATGGAAGCAGGAAATGCAAGCATGTATGCAACTGATCCTATTCTGTCCAATATATCAAATGGACCACAAAATCTATATGCTCTTCTTGGGATTTACTTTTAAAAGCACATGCTCCCTCACTTTAAATTATCTAGTTGTCTTGTTCTTATCTGCATTAATTTTCTTTCTATCTTGAGATGCCTCTAAATTCTTCTTAATTCTAACCATCTGGTCTTCCTTATCCTTGAGAAATTTTGGCCCAAGTACCACTCTATATGTTGGGTTGTCCCAACTCACTGGAGTATCTCATTTCCTACCATACAAAGCTTCAAATGGGATCATTTTCAATGAAGCTTGATAACGATTATTATAGGCAAACTCAACCAAGTGCAAGTAATCTTTCCACTTAGATGGATTATCCATCACATACATTCTAAACATGTCTTCAATTACTTGGTTGACTCTCTCTGTCTACCCATCTTACTGTGGATGGTATGTTGTGATAAAGTTCAGATTTGTACCAAATCCTTTAAACAATCTCCTCCAAAAATTTGAAGTAAACTTTGTGTCTCTGTTTGAGACAATTTCGTTAGGTATCCCATGCAACCTAGCAATCTCCCTCATGTAAATTTCTGCAATATCAGTTGTTGTATGAGTCATTTTTACAGGAACAAAATGAGCAAATTTTGTCAATTTATCAACCACTACCATGATTGAATCATGTTGTCTTGTTGTCCTGGGAAATTTAGTTACAAAATCAATGGTTACCACTTTCCATTTCTTCTCTGTAATTGGTAATGGTTGTAGAAAACCCACTGGGTTTCTCTGCTCATCCTTCACTCTCTGACATTCCATACATTTAGAAATGTAATCAACAACATATTTTTTCATTCCTGGCCAAAATAATTGGCTTCTTACTACTGCAATTGTTTTCTGGTAACCGGGATGTCCAACATATGGAACATTATGCATTTATTTTAATACCAAATTCCCAAGTTCTTTGGAACTAGGATCATAAATTATATTTTTATGCATAAGTAATCCATCTTCCTTCATCTCATATTCTTTAATTTTCTGTTGTACATTTTCTTGTTGTAATCTTTCCTTTACCTGTAGGTAATGTTGTTCTGTGACAATAACATCTAAAATTATGCTCTTTAAATATGCCTAATGCATACTAACAATGATAGCATGCATGATATGTACTCTTCTACTAAGTGCATCAACAACTTTATTTTATTTTCCTTTAATATGATTGATGTCAAAATCGTATTCACTTAAAAATTCCAACCATCTCGTCTGCCTGGAATTTAAATTTGGTTGCTAAAAAATATATTTCAGACCACTATGGCCAGTTCTTAATTCAAACCTCTTCCCCATGAGATAATGCCTCCACATCTTCAAAGCATGAACAATGGTAGCAAGTTCCAAGTCATGTGTAGCATAGTTCCTCTCATGCTATTTAATCTTTCTAGACTCATAACCAATGACATGTCCATTTTGAGCGAGGACTCCACCAAGTCCTTCCTTGCATGCATATGTACATACCACAAAAATTCCGTTTGGGTCAACAATATTTAAAATAAGAACACTAGTAAGTAATTATTTCAATAGATTAATGTTCTCTTCACACTCTGTTGTCCATTCAAATTTAATTCCCTTCTTTTGAAAGGAAGTGATGGGATGAGCAATCTTAGAGAAACCTGCTATAAATATTCTATAGTAACCAACTAACCCCATAAAAGATCTGAATTCTCAAACATTCCTGGGTGTTGGCCATCCTCTAATGGCTTCAATCTTCTCTGGATCCACTGTTATACCTTGTTCTATAACATTGTGTCCCAAGTAATGGATCTGTTCTTGGTAAAAAGAACACTTGCTAAGATTAGCATACAACTGATGTTCCCTTAACACTTGCAATAACAATCTTAGGTGATGTTAATGCTCTTCCTCTGACTTAGAATATACAGGTATGTCGTCCAGGAATACTTTGTCAAACTTATCCAAATAATTTCTGAATATGCCATTCATTAAGCACATAAAGATAGTTGGTGTATTGGACATTCCAAATGGCACCACTAAAAATTCATAATGCCCATACCTAGTTCAAAAGGTTGTCTTATGGATGTCTTCTTCCTTGATTCTTACCTGATGGTATCCCGATCTCAAGTCTATCTTTAAAAATATATTTTTCCCTCTTAGCTGATCAAAGAGGTCATCAATTATGGGTGGAGGGTGCTTGTTCTTTACAGTGGATTTATTCAGCTGTCGAAAGTCAATACACAGCCTTAAGGTTCCATACTTCTTTTTGACAAAGAGTACTGGAGCTCCCCAAGGTGAGACACTTGGACGTATGTACCCTTTCTTCAACAATTCTTCCAATTGCATTTGTAATTCTTTTAATTATGGTGTACTCATTCTGTAAGGTGTTTTTGATACCGGGGTAGCTCTTGGCACTAAATCAATATAGAAATATATCTCCCTCTTTGGTGGAAACCCGAGTATTTCTTGGATACATTTTCAAATTTTGGTAGTACCGAAAATTCTTCAAGGATTGGTCCCTTTATATTTTCTGGTTCCTCCACATGGGATGCATACAATTGACATCATTTTCTGAAACATCTCTTCATCTCTAAGGATGAAATCTCCCTTATAGAGATGGGTCTTGGAATTCCTTTCAAAGTGCTCTATTTTCCTTATTCATCAAGACATGCAAATGTCTTGTTATGACAATATAGGACAACATGAACAACCAATCCATTCCAATTAAAATATCATAAGACCCCAACGGTATAATATTTATATCAGCATTAGTATTCACACCATTAAGACTTCTGGAACAACCTTTGACCATATCGTGGATTCTCCTTTTGGTTCCAGTGGCTAGTTGAACCAAACTTGATTTTTCAAGATCACTTTTCTCCAATTGTAATCTATCCACTATTTTAGGATTGACATAACAATGAATTTCTCCTGAATCAACTAAAACATAAACATGTTTATTAATGATTTTACCTTCCACTTAGATCATATTGGATTGGTAATAACTTGTCTATCATCGAAGGTTGCATATATTCTTCCCATTTCTTCTACTGTTGTAGCCTCCTGGATGTTGTGCATGGTATTCACTTTGTCCTTTCTGTGAGGGAAATCCTTGTACATGTTATATTCTTTGCATCCCCAACATTGGATTGGTGGTATTCCCATTTTTCCCAAGGATTCTTCTCTCTTGGATTCATCCTTATCATACTGGTCAGGCTGATTTTTATTTGGGATATTTCTATTGAAAGGAGGTTTTAATCCTTTCTTTCTCTGATCATAATTCTCCTTCTTATCCTTCTAAGATTTCTGCAAAGACTCTTTTCCCTTTCCTTGCTCATACATGTACTTGGCCTTCCTAATGGCCTCAGTCAAATTCCTAGGTTCATCATATTGAATCTTCTCTTTATGAAAGGATGGAAGTGCACTAAAAAACCTTTGTACTTTCATCTTCTCATCTTTTATAAACCCCACATACTTTAGCATCCCCACAAAATTATTTTCATACTCTACCATGGTCATGATTCCCAGCCCGAGTTCAAATAAATCCTTCATTTTCTTGTCATAGAAGTGCTCTGAAAGGTACTCCTTCTAAATATGTTTCTTGAACTGCTTCCAAGTGATCTTATTCTCATTAATGTGCTCAACTTGCTTCAAATGATCCCACCACATAACAACTTTCCCATGTAAATGATATGTGAAAATTTTGGCTTCTAGGTTTGATGAGTAGTTCTGTAATTGAAAATACCTCCCGAGTTCAAGAAACCATTGGTCAACATCATCTTCCCTTTCTCTTTCATCATCAAAGGATGGTGGGTTAATATTCCTCAATCCTCCTTGCAAACTGTCCAATTCATATATTCTTCTTTGGTGCCTAACATGAGACACCTCTGGACTAATTATGGAATCTTTAGATGGATAAAATTTCCTTGCTGAGTAGGGATGTGAGTTATGTCTATGAGTTCTTATAGCACTTCTTGAATAACCAGTTCTTCTGCGGTCATCTCTCCTCTCATGACATATTCCCTCTTCCTCCTTTTTTGAGTTTGATCCATTCTTTGTTTTCCTATGCAACCGATTTAAGCTTTGCATCACTTGAGAATTTATTTGATTTTTTTCTCTTATCAGTCTCTCATTGTCTTCTTTGTAACTTTCCACTTCTATTTTCATGCTTCTCACAGTGTCTATCAATGTTTATTTCTCCTCTCTGGCCTGGTGTCCGTTGGATTATGTCTTTGCATTACCGACATTGATATTTTGACCTTTGGCCTCTTTATCATGCTTGGAAGCTCCCTATCCTTCTTCCATTTCTTGAATATGAATTCTTATACTAAACTGATATGTTTACACCCCCTAATTCTGCAAAATGTGCAAGCAACCATTTTGTTAGAATTATGCATATTATAATTTTTTTCCAAACAATTCTACAGGTCCTTTTTATTCTCAATTCATGAAAAATATATTACCATTCTCCATATTATAACAATTCCATGTTATCATCCTTTGAATCATATTTCCAATGACTATAATATTTCCCCAATTTGATATTTGAGCTGAAAGTTATGGCTTCTCGAAAAAAAAATCACTTTCATCCCCTTTTCTTTTGTTTTGAAATAGGATCTTGTTGAAATATTCCACAACTCCTTTAACTGGTACAAAATTTAAATTGTACATAGGCGCTTCCTTCAATCCACTTTTCTTGTGACCATGGCTCTAAACCATGGGATTATTCACTCTTTAGTGCCTTCCTCTATATTATTCCACAAAAGAGCTTGTTCGAAAACAATGTCTGAGGGATTGGTTAATACTAAGCCCTTCATGTCTCTAATTGACCCCTTTACCTTGTCATGAGACCGACGCTAGGACCAAGTCCTTCAGACTTTGAACTTAATCTATTCTCCCTTTTCAATCTTCCAACTTCTCCTGGATTAAACTTCGTCGAAACCCTTCCATTAGCTCCACTAGAAAATCAGATGATCGATATTTGATCTCCTGTCGACTGGACGATCCTGGATCATTTAGAGGCTTCAATGAGCTCGATGGTCACGACTTAATTAGATGTTTATATGGACAACCTTAATCATTTCGAGACTTCAACACTCCAGGACTCTAGAACATTAAAATTCCCAAGTCGCTCAACTCCCCCAGAGTGATACTCGCCAAAGCTCTTACCCTATCCTTCCAC
Source organism: Picea engelmannii (assembly GCA_009831015.1). Classification (NCBI taxonomy): domain Eukaryota; kingdom Viridiplantae; phylum Streptophyta; class Pinopsida; order Pinales; family Pinaceae; genus Picea; species Picea engelmannii. The sequence goes on from ML780681.1 coordinate 680,618, forward strand.
TGTTAAATTGGATGGTCACAAGAACTACTAGAGGGTCTCAGATCAACAGACTACATGAATTCGCTATTATGGAAATCCGAGATGTTACAACTCTCGAGTTGTTCAACTTCCCTGGAGTGATACCTGTCGGTCATAAAGTGACGATGACTGCATACCGTCGGTTAAAGCCTACGATTATGTTATCCTTCCACTAGTTGATCCAATGACCATGACTTAATCAAGTGTTGGGATGGATGGTCCTTATTCATTTTGGGACTTCAACACTCCGATACTTTGGGATATTACAACTCTCGAGTCGTTCAACTCCCCCAGAGTGATATCTATTGAAATTCTTACGCCATCCTTCCACTACTTGATCTAATGATTGAGAAAGGTCCCGAAGGGATCTTACATCGATGGTCTGTGTGAATTCGCGACTTCGGTCTTCGACACTTTTGCTGGTAGAGATGTTGGACATCCCCAGAGGAGATACTCTTGGAGATGACATGGCATGCTAATGTCACCTATGATGATGTGGATCCATGGAATGTGTGCCATGTGTCACTAAAAATGAACAGGTTAGGGTCCAAAAGGTGTTGAATCTGAGTGACACATGTCCTGACACGGTACCCCAGACACATGGCATATGACACATCATCAATCGAATGGATGTTCCACCATCTCTACTCCAGATATGATGACCTGCATTACTCCCAAATTCTTCCATCGATCTAACGGTCGACGAGATTTCAGGACTTCGACACTCCGAAACTTTGGGTTATAGGAGTTCTAAAATGGTTTGATTCTCTCAAAGTTAGCTTCACGAAGTGGTCAATGCCGGATGACCCTGACCAATGACTGATATTTCACCCGAGCCTCCTATCAGGTTGGATGACCGAAGGGACTTCGTGACTTCAACCTTTTCCATGATTCTGCCTTGTCTCCCATAATCATCGAAGAAATGAAGTTCCAGAGTTTTCCATCTCTTTCTTGGCTTTGATCAATGAATATGATCGCTCCCAATATCCAAAAGGGATGACACTGACTCTGTGATCCTTCATAAAGGATTTTTTTTTGCACGATGCTCTGGCTTATGTGCGATCTCTGTAGTGTTATCTTTCCCGAGATTTAAGATCGCAAGGACATATCCATTTTTAACCATAATACCCTGTCCACAGTTTTGACCCATACCAGTCTGTTGTTTCAAACTGAATCTATGATATCATTCTGTAACGTACCCAACCACCCGCAAGCTAGGAATGCTACTCCAAGCCCTCTTTTGAACTAATTTCGAATTCTGATCAAATTTTTAATTAATAAAGATGCATGAAATATTCACATGCATAGATCAATATTCAAGCTACAATATAAAAGAAATGGACCATATGTCGTGTACATCAATGAACAAGAAGCATGCATATTATAGATACAAATTTCATAGATAAATAAATACACAATGAAAATAAATATACCGGTAAATGAAACCATGATAGAGAGAGAACTTATCTTTAATGAAATGAATCGCCAACTGGCTGCAAACAAAGGACGTCCCACCCAACTGTAGATATTTTTTTTCCAAGTCTCAACAATAATGTCACCCGTGAGCCAGGGATATGAGTCCACAAGGATGGTTCCAGAGTGCCACTTATCTTCCCAAACCAATCAACACTCAAGCTCTCACAAACTTCTTAGCACACTGTTGAGCACTCAACACACCCTAAAAAGTCTACGTCAAATTTAACTTTTTGGCTACCACTTGATCTTTTGGCATTGTCTAATATGAAAAATGTGTCTTTTTCTTATCATTTTTTATTCTCATTAAGTCTTTAAAATATTGCTTGGACATGTGAAAACCATTAACTTAAAATACTTATATCTAAATTAGAGAATTGATAGTCAAATATTTCCCGGATGCGCTTAAGGAATTCAACATCAGAAAGGATTAAGCATGAAAGAAAACACTAGAGAGAACCAAAGTTGCCGAGTCCCGATCTTCGTCAGCATCGACAAACGTGATATTTATTTCACGACAAGAATCACCAAGAATATCGTTGATGACTGATCCCTTCGGCATTGGCGAAAGACTAAGAGAGTAAGCGCTCATGAAGAATGAAGTGATATCACCGATCGTCGATTTCCAAAACATTTTTGGTATCAGGAATTTTTCGGGGGGTTAAATTATAAGGAGGATGCGCGATAGGTTTATTTTTGAAAGCCAACCTCTGATACCTTTTCAGCAACGATAGTCCCTAGTTTAGCTTAAAGAGCTCGACTTGAGCAAAGCCCTGAGCCTGACCGTTACCCATAATCTAAGTTCTCGGGCATTAGTACCCTATATCCCGAGTCAGTGGTGACACATCGATACCATACGATGAAATTAATCAGTGTCGGAAGTTTTCTCAGGAGGATACCGATGGAAAAATGCATAAGGATATCGCCGATTCTCGATCTTCCCACTAAGAAGATGACACGATGGCACATTTTAGCTCTGATATAGGCTATACATGACACATTTAAAGGGTTAATTAATTCTAGAATCTCGCATTAGTTGATAATTCGTGCGGGAATCAAAAGGATTATTTGAACATGCCGATACAATGCATCTCCCCCCCCCGTGCCTCCACCATCAACCCATGTAGAATTTATTTGCAGAGATTCAGCGATGGATTGTTTTTAATTTCACCCATTATTCGTATTAACTGGTTGATACGACTGGTCGGATCTCTCCCGTTATATTCTTTTAATTCATTGAAAACAAGGTTATTCTGTGCGTGAAGGAATTTAGATCATCCAGAGGAGAGAGACGAGCAGTCCGGGGATAACTTCCAAGGTCGAGTGAGTATAAAAAGAACAGTTTAACAAGAGTTATAGGTATGTACCGGTCTATGGATGTTTTATGCTTCATTTCATACGTTTTATCCAATGCCACTCTATACACCTGCCTAAAGGATCATTTTTCAGTTGTAGGAACGATGCCTCCGAAGAAACCCACCACCAGGAAATATCCAAGAGAACCAAAGCTACAAGAACCATAGGTGGGAGAAGGTTCCTCCCCAGTGGTGGCAAGACAATTGGAATTTTCTCCAAAATCGGTGCCCATCATCAAAATCGCCACCAAGAAAGATTTCGTTCAACCCCCGGCCTTTGGATACACAGAGGAAAACATTGGGACCAAGACAGTATTCCCGCTTGGAGAAGAAATTTTCAAGAAAATTAAGTGGGAGGAACTCCTCGAATATGCCCCACACAACGATCTTGATATGAGAAGACTTGATGATGAAGTCCTCCTGAATGTCTGAAAGGCGTATCTGCACATGGTGGTGAGAAGGACTCCGCTATTCCCCTATATTGAACTCCTGAAATGGATTATAATCACACTAACACAAAAATATGTTTGATTAGCAATGACACCGGCGAGTGTGTTGGGGTTTTCCTCCCAATGGAATTGCAAAATTACTACAAGCTAAGAGATCCAGATGAACTGCTAAACACCGATTTTTTTGTAATCTTCTATAAGAAAACTGACACCAGCAAGGCAATGGCATTGTGGTGGAGAGAGGATAAAAAATTCACCAACCGGACCTCCGAATGGTACCCGACTACTAACCTGAGGGAACCGTACATCTACCTAATGGATCTCCTTTACCGATTGCATGGGGAGAAAGATTGCTCCAGGTTTTTAGAGGCTTGGATGCCTCTAGCTTATACGGTAGCCATTTTCGGAGTAAGTTTTAACTGGGCTGCCATCATCTCCAAACATCTAAGCACTTTCATATGACAGGCTCAAATGTCGAAAGAGGGAGAAACCCCATCCTTGTATATGGTTTCTTATATATTGGACATCATTTGTTCCAGAAATGCCTTCGCCGGAATGAACTTGAGCTGGCGCACATCAGAGCTCCTGATCCTTGTGTATTTCAACATCTTGTGGGAGAACAGGTACAAAAAATCCTACTCTCTCATATGCAATCATTTTATCACATGTATTTATTTCTTGTTGTTCAATAAAGAGTGCCCATGGCTGTCGAATGTAGCGAAAAAGGTTGTATTGAAATTTGGCCATTGGTATCTGGATGAGTGCGACACTTACATTAAGGTTTTTTGTGCCACCAGAGCACCCCATCTGTTACCTGTATATGTCCCTGATCAACTATTAGTAGGGGAAATATGTTATCAGACGATCCTACAAGGTTATAAGACTACTTTGGTATCAACATGCCCAGTTGTTAATGAAGAAAATGCAGGATAACCCAGACCTCGTCAGATAGATGAGGCCTTCAACTGATATCCTAGAACAAATCCCAGCGGGGCCAAGCGGCCCTGATCTCATGAACCTTGACAACATCAATGATTCAGATGACCCTGAATCCACAATGGCACCCGCTGGATCGCCGGTAGGAGTGATGACTCAACCAGAGGCAGGCTGAGTATCAGTATAAACAAGTGCACCTAATATTTTGAGGGAGTTTATAAATATATATAGTGATGATGAAAGCTTGGAGGCATATCGTGGGACCCCTGTGCACGTCCAACAAGAAAAGGGACCTAAGAAGACTTCTTCTCCTACTCCCAAGGTCCAAACATAGGAGATCCCATTAAAGGAAATAGAAACTGAAAATGTTCATGACACAAAGAGGCTCGATGCACCAAAAACCTGAGCAGACAATCCGAAGGACAACTCAGAGCTGGATGAGCTAAAGGAACGATCCCTGCAAAAGGAAATCAACGTCTCGACGACCGATGAACAAGTAAGTATCGAATCTTTTCTCAACGCCTCTATTCTTCTCAATACTTAGATCCCTGACAAGCGATAGGTGGAGGCTGGGCCTTCAGAGCACAATAAGAAATTTCAAGAACCCAACCTTGAACAAATATACACCACCGAAAATTTGGGAAATACACTCACATGGGGTGATCACAGATTCCTGAACCTGTGGATGAGGTAGTCGATATTTATGCTATCTCCTATGATCAAAAGAGGAAGGCCATCGTCTATAGAAATACAAAGAAAAGGAGGATCATGTTGGATCTCTCCATCCTCATCACTACAGAGGAAAACTTGATAAACACAGAAAATGCCAGAACATATGAGCTCCTCGGTGTGGGGATGGCGCTCTCAGATGCCACCCTAGACAGAGCCAAATGAGATGAAAAGGAGCTGGCCTCCACCCTAAAGGAACTATAACATTTGTGCAACTTGGCTGAATACTATCAGGGTGCCACTCAGACCATCGTATACCTGAGAAGCGAATTTGAATAAGCTTACAACCAATTCAAAATAGAGAGGCACCTTTTTACTGAAAAGATAATTGAGATCTAGGAAGGCACTCTCATGGCACTCGCAGTGTTCAAGGATATGGAGCGGTGGCATGAAAGGGTGCAACAAGCCATGGATAGCCTAAAAAACATTGATGCAGTTCAATAGGGTCGGAATAAAGAAGAACACGACATCCAAATACTGGGAAAGAGCAGTCTTTATTGCATGAAGCAATCAACTGGGTATTGGGATAAGATGTCTCAATAATCACATCGAGAAATTCAAGAGGAGTGGGCCAAATGTGAGAAACATTGGGAAAAAATTAACAAAGCGATGAAGGATATCAGACTCCCCTAGTTTGGCACCCACGACAACTTCGTCGACTTGTGTGACATAGTTGAATCACATACCAAGTAAGATTGATTGTGGGCTGAAGGGATATAAAAGGTGTTCGACACAACGCCGGGACAAGTGCAAAGATTTATGGAACATCTGATTAGAGCTCAGACTATGATACAACAGTTAAACACCAGTCTAGTGAAGTACCGAGCGCATGCGGTGGAGATCAGAGGAATTTACACGGCTTCGATGGAGCAACACAGATTTCCATGGGCCCAAACTTGCAAGGAGCTATTTATCAGTTGGTTGGAGTATGAGAAAAGTCATCCTTTCAAGTGATATCTCGAGTTGACTGTTAAAGAAACTATTAGAAGAGGATGCCATGTGGTGAATTTGGTTTTGTTCAAACTACACTTAGCCATTATTTTCAATTGAATTTGATGTTATAAATAAGAATATCGACCAATTAGTTAGAGGTCGATGGTTGTTGCAAGAAATCTTTCTTTCTGGTTGTTAAGAATTATTTTGAAGATCCCTTTGAATTGAGAAGTCCTTCTGGACCAAAGACAAAGTTATTTTCATGAAATGTATGTGATTGGAGGTGGAGAAGAATTATTTCCTATCTCTTTTCATGAATGATGTTGTAATGAGTAAGAGCTATTTAATCTATTGTCAAGTTATCTGGTGCAGTATTTTGTTGTTATTTACTTTAATGATGAAGATGAATCATGGTTTTATTATGTGATGGATGATTAATTAGGTGAATTATTTTTCTTTCCATTGTCTTATCACATAAGTGTTTTCTTTCTGGTAATTAGTTTCTTAGACAATAATTGGATGCTCACATGGTTAATGTATTAGTACTAGGCTTGTGGTGTAAAATTGTTGTCTTCATGATTGAGCAACAGGCTATCCCAAGTTCAGCCTCTTCCACAGTAGTTAAGATTAATTCTATTTTGTTGCCAAGTTGGTTTATACTAGCTTACATCTCATATTAGTCCCACCCAATAGAAAATACAAAAAAGAGATAGTCTGAACTGAAGGAAGAGCCTTCACAAGAAAACATAAAGTCCATCGATAATTTGGTCAAATTACAAGATCTGGAGAACCATTCCACTATTAAATGTTACAGAGTCTAATTGGGCCTCGGTGGTGGGTTTGGTTCCTGCTGTTGAATCAAGGGACTTAGGACCCATCAACAGAATTGGCGCTAGAAGGAGGGCCTGAGAATGAATGGATGGATATGTATTTTACATAGTATATCAAACATCCTATAGATTAAAAAAAATCCCACATGCATGGCTAGTCATTCCCAAGACAACCCATACACACTTAGTACTGCTGGAATGAGTAACTCACCCTAGTCTGAGGAATAATTGTTTCACCTTGAAATACCTTATGATCTTCCTCATGAGGAGGTAAATCAATTTAGAAGAATCACAAGTGCCTACACTCGACAGATCGATGCATTGTCCTTAGCTCCAATACTCCCTCGAAGAAAAAAACAAAGAAGACCAGTGGTTATTACTCCCGACGAGGTTTTCGTGCACTCGATAGAATACTTAATAGATTTCACAATCATCGATATCCAAGATCCTCTTGATTTGATACCCAAAACGCCAGCCGATGATGTCTCTAAACCAAACGATTTTTCAGAAGAGGAGGAGTTTAACTCAGAGTCTGAAGATATGGAAGGAAACAATGACCATAATGAAGAAAGGGGGAAACCACCTCTAAACAATCAACCCTGGTTGTATAGAGATTCTTTGGCCCTCTCAGGACCAGTCCATAACCTTCCCTGACATCCAGAGAAGTTGCTTCCTAAGTTCAATCCCGAAACCTATGGATTGCCTGAAGATCATATCAATAAATTTATACTAGCGATCAAGCTTATGAACATCCAACATGAAGATGTGATTTGCAGTATTTACCCCTACACATTTGAGAACTCAGCCTCCACATGGTATTTTAGCTTACCTGTAGGATCCATAAATAGCTGGATGGAGTTTCAAAAATAATTTCTAGATAAGTTTGTAGAAGAGACTACTACAGGAGCTCTGATGACTGAGTTGTCCGCCGCCACCATGAGTTCGAAAGAGAAGGTTAAATATTTTAATCAAAGATTCACGACCATATTAAACAAACTTCAGCCCGAAGCCAAACCAACTCAGGAGTTGCAAATTGAAGTATACGCTAATGCGCTCCCAGCTTCTATTTCCATGTTTGTGAAGAGGGCTGCCAAACGAACCTTAGATGAGAATTTTGAAGAATCTAAAATGATAGAATTCCAGATGAAAGGGTGTAAAGAAGGCCAGTTATCTTTAGTTAGGAAAGAAGCTCGACCTCCTCCCAGGTCAGGACTCATTCTTACTATATTGTCAGGGAAACAAGTGGAACAGACTCCCGACAAGGGTAATGGAGACACAAAATATCTACAACGCATGGTTAAGAAATTATCAAATGAGATCATAGACATGAAGAGAAACGCAGGGGAAGGAAACTAAGGCCAAAGGTCGTATAATCCTTTCTTTAAAAGGCACCCCCCGTTCAAATCCATTGAACCTCCCCCAACTAACTTAAATATTGATCTAGGGAATGTCACATCTGATTCTTTCTGTACTTATCACCAGGAAATCCACTCTGAAAGAGACTGCCCCCAATGAGCGCATGCCATGAATTTCATGATGGCCAACCGGTTTTTAGACGAGGTTTCCCTAACCGAACAACCAAGCAGTTCGGTTATGAATTTACTGACCAGGAAGAGATTGACCCACTAGAAGATACAACCATGCTGATATGGGATCCTGACTTAATTATTCCTTCTGACGACCTATTTTAGGTTCAAGAACCACCCGCAAAGATCTTGGTTGTGAAAACAAAAAGTAAAGGGCCTCCTATCTCAAAGGATCCTACTACCACTAAAAATTCATGGGAAAGGTCAACTCCCGATCACCTGAAATCACCTTTTGCTCCCCGTAAGAACCCTATTAGCATCCATACGCAAGAATCTACCAAATTGGAGTACAACGTAGTTGAAGATCTGAAGAATTTGAAGGCTAATATATCGGTTATGGACATATGCAGAATCCCTTAGCAAAAATATTTCCTGCTACAAGCGTTGAAATCAATAGAAAACCCTACGACAAGCAATGAGAAACAAAGAAATTTACTTCCACAGATCTAGTAAATAAAACAACTGTGAATATATGCTCAGAAGATAAGAAGGGAAAACCATTTGTCCCTCCATTTCTTTTAACAATTGAAGTCTTCAACATGAACCTCCACAATTGTTTGGGAGATTTGGGAGCATATTCCAACGTTATTACCTTCTGTATTTGTAAAAAATTAAATGTCATTCCTCTCAAGAAAAATACACATGTGATACAGCTAGACAGAACCCAGGTCAAAGTCATGGGGGAACTCATAGATGTAATGATTAGAATAGCGACACATCCTAAGTTTGTGCAAGTAATTGACATCATTGTAGTAGACATCCCAGAGGCCTATGTGTTATTACTAAGTCAATATTGGTATGAGAAGTTAAACAGGTACTTTAGTACAGACTATGCACACCCGTGGCTACCAATGAAGGGATACAAGAATATGATCAGAATCGATAGGGAGAGATACTTGAAACATACAGTTAGTGATCTAGAAACCCTGAACGAACCCTCATCCACAAATTTCCTTGTGCTGGGCAATTATTCTTGCGATTCCCACTTCAGAAACTTTTCTCCTCTCTTATCCGATGTCCCTCTCACTCAAAACTCTGAAATGGTTTTTCAAGAGAAGCCGTTGATACCAACAGAAGACACCCTCTTCTGTCAAGACCCTGCGCTAGAGATTACAGAATAGAAGATAGGAGAGAAATAAAGTAATAAGGAAGAGGAAAAGGGCGATTGTCGTTCACAAATTTGTACCATATACATTGATGGATCTAAATCATAGGAGGGATCAGGTGCAGGGTGCATCCTCATTGATCCAAAAGGTAAACATCATTTCCTATCCTGTAGACTAGAATTCGAATGCACCAATAACACCTCCGAGTATGAAGCTCTAGTACAAGGGTTAAAGAAAACCATAGACTTGAATGTCAAAGATTTGAAAGCTTTCAAGGACTCATAGATTATCGTTAGATAAGTAAGGAATACTATACATTGCAATTCCACGCACCTAAATAATTTTTAGCAGGAAGTGCATAGGTTAATGGAGAATTTTGAAGCTTTCAATATCACTGCGATCCCTAGAGAAAAGAATATCCTTGTTGATTCCCTGGCCACAATTGCTTCAAGGTTGTCACCTCTAGAAGATTATTAAGCCTCCTTATTCATTGCGGAACTACTCTACAAACCATCGGTGCCTAACAATATTTCTAATTGGAAACTCTTTGAAGGAGATGAACAGATCATAAACTTCCTGACTAACCAATACAATTCAAAGATTTGGCCATTAATGATGAGGTATTCCAGGAGAAATCGACAAAAAATGCTCCTCGGACGGGCCAACCTATTGACAGATTGAAATATCACACCGTTCCGAAAGGGATAGCTAATCTAGAAAATCTATTTGACCTGAAAGAACGATTTAGGGGGGCTAAAAATGAAAATACCGATATCTCCTGTCCCCTGCATGAAACTATAAATATTGGAACCCCAGAAAACCCAAAGAATTTGAATCTTGGCAAGACTATATCTAAAGAGAAAAGAAAGGCTTATTGCAAACTTTTCAGACAATATCAATATGTCTTTGGATGGTCCTATTGAGATCTGAAAACTTATGACACCCATATCATTCAACACACTATACCGTTAAAACCTAAGGTGAAACCTTTCCAATTTTTTTTTCGAAAGTATCACCCATCCCTGGAACCTCTCATGTATCAGGAATTAAAAAAACTTTTAGATGCCAAGATCATTTTCCAGGTTAGGCATTTCGTGTGGGTAGAAAATCTGGTTTCTGTGAGGAAAAAGTCTGGAGAAATTTGCTTTTGCATAGATTTTAGAAACCTCAATAGAGCTTCAGAAAAAGAAAATTACCCATTCCCTCCAATGGAGAAACTCCTGTAGACCGTGTCTGTCTCGAAGATTTTCTCTCTACTAGACGGTTTCTCAGGTTACAACCAAGTCCTGGTTTTACAGGAAGATCATTTAAAAAATACCTTCCGAACCAAGTGGGGAACCTTCACTTATAAACGCATGCCTTTTGGGTTAATCAATGCAGGAGAGACCTTCGAAAAGGCCATGGATGTAGAATTTAGGGGACTAATCAACAAGTGTGTGGTAGTGTATCTAGATTATGTAACTTTGTATTCAAAGAAAAGAGAAGATCACTCCCAATACTTAACTCAAATTTTCGAAAGGTGTAGGAGATATGATATATCCTTAAATCCCAAGAAAACTATTTTTGGCGTTGAGGAAGGTAAGGTTCTAGGACAGATTATATCTCAAGAAGGCATTCACATAGACCCAGAAAGGATTAAGGCCACAACTCAACTTCCATTGCCTCACAACAGGAAATCTGCGCAATCTTTTTTCAGGAAAATCAATTTCCTGAGGAAATTCACTCATGATTTCGTGGAAACTATCAAACCCTTAAAAAATATGATTGTTGGCCCTTGACCAAGTTTTGAGGATCCTTGGTCATTTTTGACTATTTTGGGACTTTGACAGACTGTTGAAGGCAGAGTGCAAGTCGAAGAGGAGATCGCAGGATCTCGACCCCTTTTTAGAGATTTTTGGGTTTTGGGCTTATGTAATGGGTATGGGGATGTTGGCCCATGGGTTTACCCATGCTTAGGACTATTTTGTAATGTATAAATAGAAGTCCAGGTGATGTAAGAAGTAGTGATTAGTGACTAGTTAGTGTGAGCCATTGTTGCTAAGTGCAAAAGTAGATCTGTGTGATTTGGATTTGTGTGCACTATGTGAGACTTGCAAGACAAAGTGAAAGCGACTGTAAAAGACCGTGTAAGGCTCCGTGCCTAGATCTACTCGGGGAAGGAGGATTAGGTGAGGTGCGCAGATCTCATGTCCTCTGTGAAGTTGATTTGGAGGCTTTGTGCATGTAAGAAGATTGAAAGAAGCTAATAAAGAAGATGAAGAATTGGTGGACGTAGCCCCAAGGAGGGGGTGAACCACGTATATCATGTGTTATGAATTTCTTTGTGCTTTATGATTGCTCTCTTGTTTATATGCCTAGTGCAATGTTAGATGACAGATGAATCTGATATGATAGCTTAGTGCTGAATAATGTGAACGAATGCTAGATTTGATATCTGTTGGTATGCTTAGTGATTGAATCTATTGGATCTGTGTCCCAGCTAAGGTTGCAGACATCTGAGTCCTACAACCATCCTTGCCTCTACCTCGGGTGAGACTTCATCTACTTTGTAGGTGTTGCCGAAAGGACCGATAGTTAGGGTTTTGTTGGTGCGTTGTTGAAGCATTGAACCCCAAGTCTGCCCTTGTGCCAACAAATGGTTACGTTACCAGGACCTGAAACAGTGATTGCTGGAAACTGAGGAAGAAGAAGCTCTGTGCGAAGATTTGACTTGAAACCGTGGAAGCTCTGTACGTAGATCTATTTCCCTAGTGCACAATACTCTACTTGGATTGTGAATCTCTGTGCTAAGAAGAGAAGTCCAATCTGAAGAAAAGAGGTAATATCTTGAAGCTTTGTGCTCTAAGAAAGGTAAGAATAGTGATTTTTTTTAGATCTGGAAGCTTTGCGCTCTGCTGAAAGTAAGATTAGTGGAATTTTTTGTTTCAAGAATATGGATCTAGGTATGTTTGATAAAATTTTTCCTAGCCTAAAAACTAGGGTACAACTAGAAGAAAGAAGATTTGATATGAGTAGATATGATAAGAATAGTGGAAGATATGTTATTCCTATGCATAGAAAGAATGTTTGGACTAACAAATGGATGCAAGATCCTAGAAAGAATTTTTTGCAGGTTAGTTACCATGATCCTAGTGAGCAGTACAGGAAAGGATGGGGATCATTTAAGAGAAAGAGAGGATTAACTCTTTGTTACAGTTGCAGAAGACCAAGACATCTTGCTAAGGAATGCCCTGGTAGAATACCCAATTGTCTTTGTTGTAAATCTATTGATCATGAAGTTCTAGATTTCCTTAGAATGATTGCTAAGGTTGAAAGAATGAATATGAGACAAGAAAACCCCGAGGAAGATCAAGAAAATAAGATCATGGAAGAACCCCATAAAGAATCAGAAACTGTACTATTGCAAATGAAAGAAACCCTGAATGATCACAAAAACATCAACTTACCAGAGATATTCAAAGAAAAAGAATGAATAGAAATAAGAATAGGAGACTTCGACATTGACTACATTCTGGATGAGGAAACACAGGTGAATATTATGACAGAAAGAATTTGGGAAATTCCTGCAATGATTCCTTCATTGGGAGGAATAGGATTATTTAGAGGAAAGCTGATGACCCTATGTGGAAGACTTACCTAGAGGAAGTGAGAGTAGAAGAAGCAAGATATAAAAGATTTCATGACTAGGAGGATCACACATTTGATTGAAGAACAGAAGAACATGTTGAAGTTAATTAGAACCAGAAACTTGGATGTCAAACTTGAAAGGATACACGAGGACTTGAGACACCTATCTGTACAGGAGAGTAGAGAACCTACACCAGACATAGAAGACGTATTTCCCTTGAACCCTAGTAAATACCATCAATAGTGCGAAGTTACTATGCCCAGAGAATATTAGAATCAGAATAGAAAGAGGAATATTGGGATGAAGATCACTGGGAAGAAGGATAGAAAGCTCAATAAGAAGAAAGTAAAGATAGAAAAGTTACAGAAAGTTCTAGAAGGAACTGCGCAGAAGGAAGGATTCAGAATCTGAACTTCGCTGGGATACCGGTAAAACATAGCATGGCACTTTGTCATGGTGAATAAATATGATTGTTGGAGGCATCATAACCATTATCCCAACAACCCAAATGGTTAGAACAATAGTTATGACCAAAAAGTTTTCCATCAGGCCATTGGGACCGCACCGTAACGGACAAAACTGCATTAATGAAGGCTTCTCACCTGTTGGAAAGATTTGTTACCTAGTTGTCTACTTATTCCATCGAGAACAATTTTTCCACCTGTGATTATTTGAGCTCACATATTAGTTTATTTCGCACAATGATCATCGAGCTATT
>ML780681.1:694738-711597 GCA_009831015.1 Picea engelmannii
GGGCTTGGATCAGAAGGAGGAAGAACTAGTAGAACATCAAGTAGTGTAGCTCGCTGAAATCATCCAACAACTTCAACAGAGAATCACATATTTGGAGCTAAGAACAGTGCCAAGTACTCCACGGGATGTGCGAGATCAAAGAGAAGCGACTGCTCGAGGCACAGTCGAAAGAATAAAGGGCCTCTCCATGGAATGTAAACAACTGAGTGATCGCATTGCCCAAACTTATGAGAAACTCAGTGAGGATCCTAAATTGAAGGCACTGGAGTCATAGCTCCAGGAGGTGAAGAAGCAAGCAGAAAAAATACAGGCACAGTTGAAGCCCTTGTCAGCCATTGAGAGCATGAAGCGATCCCAAGAACAGTGCATTGCCCAGCAGAAGGTCCACACCATTCAGAGCAGAGTCATGAAAGTAACCTAGAGGCTCCAACCAATACAGGACAAGGCTTACCAACTATTTGTAGAGATCAAAGTTTGAGGAGCAGAATTAGAGAAAGTCATCACTGCAGTTGAACAACGCTTAGAGGGACCTGTCAATCAAGCAGTAATCCAAGAGTTCGCTGAGTAGGAGGCTATGGCACATCAACAGGTCGAAGCCGCTCGAGCCAAGATCGAGGCTTTTGAGGCAGAGCTACCAAGATCATAGTGACTTGGGACGAGTCATAGGTGAGTGTTGGGGGCCTATTGGGCCATGACCAAGTTTTGAGGATCCTTGGTCATTTTTGACTATTTTGGGACTTCGACAGGCTATTGAAGGCAGAGCACAAGTTGAAGTGGAGATTGCGGGATATCAGACCCTTTTTAGGGATTTTTGGGTTTTGGTCCTATGTAATGGGTATGGGGATGTCGACCCATGGGTTTACCCATGCTTAGGCCTATTTTTCAATGTATAAATATAAGTATAGGCGATGTAAGAAGTAGTGAGTAGTGACTAGTTAGTGTGAGCCATTGTTGCTAAGTGAAAAAGTAGATCTGTGTGATTTGTCTTTGTGCGCACTGTGTGAGACTTGCAAGGCTAAGTGAAAGTGACTATAAAAGACTGTATAAGGCTCTATGCCTAGATCTACTTGGGGAAGGAGGATCAGGTGAGGTGCGCAAATCTCCTATCCTCTGCAAAGTTGATTTGGAGGCTTTGTGCATGTAAGAAGATTGAAATAAGATAATAAATAAGACAAACAGTTGGTGGACATATCCCCAGGGAGGGGGTGAACCACATATATCCTATGTTATGAATGATTTGTTCTTTATGATTTCTCTCTTGTTTATATGATTAGTGCAATGTTATATGATAGATGAATCTGATATGATATCTTAGTGCTGAAGAATGTGAACGAATGCTAGATCTGATCTCTGTTTGTATGCTTAGTGCTTGAATCTATTGGATCTGTGTGAATGTTGCGTTGATATGTTGTTAGGGTTTAGTTGCGCTATGAAATAAGGCCGGATATTAATGAACTATAATTACCAAGTGCTCTATTAAGGTGTTACAATCACAGATCTGTGTCCCAGCTAAGGTTGCAGACATCTTAGTCCTACAACCATCCCTGCCTCTACCTCGACTGAGACTTCATATGATTCGCAAGTGTTTCCAAAATGGTCGGTAGTTATCATTTTGTTGGTGCATTGTTGTAGCATTGAACCCCGGGTGTCTGACCTCGTGCCAACAATGATTCACAAAGTTGCCAAATTTAAGTGGGATGATGAATGAAAAGATGCTTTCAACAATATTAAAACTACTATATCCTAGGACCCCGTGTTACGAAGTCCCAATTTCAATAGGGATTTCTTCCTCTACACTTTTGCCTCCGACCAGTCGCTAGCTACAATATTGACTCAGAAGGATGATGACAACAATGAGGCTCCAGTGTCGTTCATGAGCACTAATCTCCAAGGAGCCGAGCTTAACTATCCTGCTGTTGATAAACATGCCTATGCAATATATAAGGAAGTAAAACACTTCGGGTCTTACATTTTCAAGAACCACACCAAAGTGATTGTGCATCACACTACGGTCTGATCCTTGTTTACTTAGCCAAATATGGGGGAAAAAAGAGGGAACTGGATGGAAGTGGTCCAAGAATTTGATCTAGATATAACACTTGTCAAACTGGTTAAAGGGAAAGGGTTGTGCAAATTCGAAGCTAAAKCCTAGGACCAAGTAAATGAAGATTCCAGATGGGAGAATGAAATGTCATTATGGTGTGGTGAATATTCATACATTTCCCCAGGACCAGAGTCTTGGTATGAGAATTTAACTTATCTCCTACACCATGGGACTTGTCCAGAAAAAACTCAACCTTAGGGAAAGGAGAGCTCTCAGGTTAAAGTCTGCACAATATCACCTCATAAATTTGGCACTCTTTCAGATTAATTATGATGGGGTACTCTTACGATGTCTCGAACGTGAAGACACAAACAAATTTCCGAAGGAGCTCCATGATGGCCCTGCTGGTGGACATTTCACATGAAACACCACCGCTCATAAGATACTAAGAGCTGTCTATTATTGGCCCACCTTGTTCAAAGATGCTCACACCTATGCTAGGAACTGTAAAACTTGCCAGATAAGCACTGGGAGAGAGAAGAGAACAACAATCCCACTCCAACCAGTGATTGTCTCTATGCCTTTTGAGCAATGGGGGTTGGATATCATAGGAGAAATTACACCCAGTTCCTTGAAACAACACAAGTATATACTTACTGCCACTGATTATTTCACAAAGTGGGAAAAGGCCATGCCTCTGACTCATGTAAACGAGAAGGTGGTGATCCAATTCATAGAAAAATAGCTGATCACAAGGTTTGGTGTCCCTTCTGCTCTAGTTTTTGATAATGCAACTTATTTTTCTTCCACTCTATTGACAAAGTTTTCTCTAGACAAAGGAATCATAATGATTTACTCTACAAATTATTATCCATAGGGAAACAAGGTGGTAGAATCAACCAATAAGAACCCAGTGAGAATATTAAAAAAGGTGGTTGCAGACAACCAAAGAAATTGGCATAATCTAGTCCATAACGCTCTATGGGCCAATAGGGTCACACCCAAGGAAGCTATAGGAAATTCTCCGTACTTCTTGGTTTACGGACATGAAGCCATTCTCCCAAATGGGATTTATCTTCCATCTCTTCAACTATCCCAAGATTCCAATGAGGAACCCTCATCGGTCATACAAAAAAGAATTGATACTCTGCTCATGCTAGAAGAAGAGAGAGAAAAGGATAAGTCAAAATTTCTAGCTCACAAACAGATAGTGAAAATATGGTTTGATAAGAATAAGGCTAAAGAGAATTTTTTTGAAGTAGGAGACTTAGTCCTAAAATGGGACAGAGAAAATCAGCCAAAAGGAAAGGATTCTAAGTTTCAGAATCTGTGGCTTGGACCTTTCCAGGTGGCTAAGAAGATTGGGGTAGGCACTTATCAGCTATAGAATTTGAGGGTGGAACTTGACGCCCTCCCAGTAAATGGCCAAGCCCTAAAACAATATTTCCAATAATAATAATAATAATACAATAAAAATAAAAATAAAAATTGTTTTAGTGTTTTCGTGATTGCGAAATACATTTTTGTTTTCTTTTACTTTCTATATTTCTGTGCTTTTGAAAGATGTGTTTAGCAAGACAATGGTTGACCTTAATTCATGTGACATAGTGAACTCTGTTTTGAACTCATCGCTCACATACAACACAAGAAGAATCAAGGAACTTGTGGTTTCTTTGAGGGGTCCTCTATCTGACCGGTGCAAATCAACAACTTTGGAGAAATGTCTGAAGTGTCTGCTTAGTGGCCTGGTAATACCTTAAGGAAAATAAGGAAGGTTGGAAAGGACTACATGAACCACAAACACAAAGCTAGCAAAATATTCACCTAGACCATCTCACTTTGAAAAATAAATAGACGTCATCCTCTCCCACTCACTTAGGGCATCATGCCAAAATAAAGTTGATATTATCAAAAGATAGAACAGTAGGAGAGGGTATGTAGATATCTCTTCCAGGGCTATGGATGCTTGCTGGTAGCAGAGTAAGGTCTGTGATGTCGGGGTAACTTCGTCGGGGCTATGGACGCTCGCTGGTAGCAGAGCGACACCAAAGCAAGTGGGTAGAGGTAACTAAAGGATCCATGCCAGTGAATGATTTACTAGAATTCTGTAAAAAGGGTCATGAGTCAGGATTACAAGAAATGAAGGAGGAATAAAAGTTTAAAACCCCACAGGACGACCCGAAAGCATTAGCCGGAGAATTTCAATTTGCAAGGGTAAAAGAGGCTCTGATTGAAAACTAGGAAAGGTTCTCCACCATCTTTTGTATCAGCCGAGTATGAAGGAAGAAAAAATATTCTACTTTCACCAAGTGAATCACCATTTGTTGAGTACTCAACACATCCTAAAAAGTCTACGTCAAATTTCACTTTTTGGGTACCACTTGATCTTTTGGCATTGTCTAATATGAAAAATGTTTCCTCTGCTTATCTTTTTTATTCTCATTAAGTCTTTAAAATATTTCTTGGACATGTGAAAACCATTAACTTAAAAGACTAATATCTAAATTAGAGAATTGAATTGATAGTCAAATATTTCCCAGATGCGCTTAAGGAATTCGGCATCGGAAAGGATTAAGCATGAAAGAAAACGCTAGAGAGAACCAAAGTTTTTGAGTCTCGATCTTCGTTGGTGTCAGTAGAAGTGATATTTATTTCACGACAAGCATCACCGAGATTATCACTGATGACCGATCCCTTTGCCATCGGCGAAATACTAAGAGAGTAATCACTCACGAATAATGAAGTGATATCATCAATAGACGATTTATAAAACGTTTTCGGTATCGGGATTTTTTTGGGGGGTTAACTTATAAGGATGATGTGTGATAGGTTTATTGTCGAAATCCGACCTCCGATACCTTTTCATCATCGACATTCCCTAGTTTATCTTAAAGTGCTTGACTTGAGCAAAGCCCTGAGCCCGACCGTTACCCGTAAGCTAAGTTCCCAGTCATTAGTACCCTGTATCTCGAGTCAGTGGTGCCACGTCGATACCGTACGATGAAATCAATTGGAATCAAAAGTTTTATTAGGAGGATACCGACATAAACATGCATAAGGATATCTATGATTCCCGATCTTCCCACTAAGAAGATGACGCGATGGGAAATTTTAGCTATGAGATACGCTAGATACGGGTTAATTAATTCCAGAATCTCGCATTAGTTGCTAATTCATGCACGAATCAAAAGGACCATTTGAACATGTCGATACAGTGCATGTCCCCCTCGTGCCTCCATCATCAACCCATGCATAATTTATTTGCAGAGATTCAGCGGTAGATTGTTTTGAATTAACTAGTTGATACGACTGGTAGGATCTCTCCCGTTATATTATTTTAAGTCATTGAAAACAAGGTTATTCTATGTGCAAAGGAATTCAGATGATCCATAGGAGTGAGATGATCAGTCCGGGGATATCTTCCAAGGTCCAATGAGTATTAAAACAACAGTTTAGCAATTTTTACATGTATGTACCGGTCTATGGATGTTTTATTCTTCAATTCTTACGTTTTATCCAATGTCACTCTGTACACCTGCCTAAAGGATCGTTTTCGGTTGCAGGAATGATGCCTCCAAAGAAAACCACCACTAGGAAATCTCCAAGAGCACCAAAGCTACAAGAACCATAGGTGGAAGAAGGCTCCTCCACAACAGTGGAAAGACAATTAGAGTTTGCTCCAAAATAGGTGTTCGTCATCAAAACCGCCACCAAGAAATATTTCATTCAACCCCTAGACTTTGGAGACATAGAGGCAAACATTAGGACCAAGACAATATTCCTGCATTGGGAATAAATTTTCAAGAAAATTAAGTGGGAGGAAATCCCAGAATATACCCCACACTACGATCCTGATATGAGAAGACTCAACAATGAAGTCCTCCTGAATGTCCGAAAGGCGTATTTTCACATGGTGGCAAGCAGGACTCTGGTATTCCCCTGCAATGAACTCCTTGAATGGATTATAGATCACACTGACACACAAATATGTTTGATTAACGACAAAAATGATGAGTGTGTCGAGGTTTTCCTCCTAATGGAAGTGCAAAATTACTACAAGCTCAAAGATCCGGAAGAATCGCTAAACACTTATTTTGTTGTATGATTCTATGAGAAAAATGACACCAGGAAGGTGATGGCGTCGTGGTGGAGAGAGGATAAAAATTTCACTAATCGGACCTCCGACTGGTACCCAACTACTAACTTGAGGGATTCGTACATCTACCTAATGGCTCTCCTATTCCGATTGCATGAGGAGAAATACTGCTCCAGGTTTTTAGAGGCTTGGATGCCTCTAGCTTATACGATAGCCATTTCCAGAATAAGTTTTAACTAGGGTGCCATCATCTCCAAACAACTAAGAAATTGCATACGATAGGATCAAATGTAAAAAGAGGGAGAAACCCCATCCTTCTATATGGATTCTTATATATTGGACACCATTTATGCTAGAAATTCCTTCGTCGGAATGAACTTGAGCTGGCACACATTAGAGCTCTCGGTCCATGTGTATTTCGACATCTTGTGGGAGAAAAGGTACAAGAAATACTACTGTTGGCCCTTGACCAAGTTTTGGGAGATCCTTGGTCAAGTTTGACCTATTTTGGGACTTTGATAGCCTGTCGAAAGAGGAGCGCAAGATGAAGCAAAGATCGTGGGATCTCGGCCCCTTTTTGGGTCCTTTTTGGGGTTTGGGATTATGTAATGGATTATGTAATGGGTATGAGATGTCGACCTATTTTGTAAAGTATAAATAGATGTCTAGGCAGTGTAAGGAGGGGCATATATGTGATGTAAGGCCAATGTGCTAAGTTCTAGTGATCGATCTATGTGATCGAAGGATTGTAAGTGCTCTGTGCATATTGGGTGAAGCTTGTAGATCTAAGTGCAAGTGACTGTAGAGGGCTTAGTGCTGTAACCTAGCTCGGGGAAGGAGGATCTGACGAGGTGCGTGAAAATATCCTGTCCTATGTGGAGTGGGGTTTTTGAGGCTCTGTGCATGTAATTGATTAACATAAGATAATAGAAGAGAAGAAGAGTTGGTGGACGTAGCCCCAGGGGGGGCGAACCGCGTATATACTGTGTTGCTCTATTTTTTGCAATGTGTTGATGTGCTTATATGTTAATGTGCTTAGTTCTTTAATATAGACGAATGATATGTCGATGCTTAGTGCTTAATAATATGGATGAATGTTAGATCTAATTGATATACATATGCTTAGTGTTGAATCTGTTAAGACCTGATCTGTTTTTTCATGCTAAGTGTTGTTAGATGCTAGATCTGGTTGAATACTGTGATGTTTTTTAATTAGGGTTTGTCTATGCTATTACCAAGAACCAAATGTTGATGAATATTTACTGCTAAGTGCTCTGTTAAAAGTTAGAATCACAGATCTATGTCCCAACTAAGGTTGCAGACATATGAGTCCTACAACCACCCCTGCCTCTACCTCGGGTGAGACTTCATCTGCTTCGTAGGTGTTGCCGAAAGGACTGGTAGTTAGGGTTTTGTTGGTGCGCTATTGTAGCGTTGAACCTTGGTTCTGCCCCTATGCCAACAAATGGTTCTGTTACCGGGACTTGAAATTGTGATTGCTAGGAACTGAGAAAGAAGAAACTTTGTGCAAAGATCCGACCTGAAATTGTCAAAGCTTTGTGCATAGATCTTCCACTCTTTTGCGCAGTACTCTACTTGGTTTGTGAAGCTCTGTGCTAAATAAAAGAAGTATGATATGAAGAAAAGAGTTAATATCTAAATTCTTTGTGCTCGGATAAAGGTAAGAATAGTGAAAATCTTTAAGATCTGGAAGCTTTGTGCCCTACTGAAGATAAGATTAGTGGAAAATTTTTGTTTCTAAAAGTATGGATATAGGTATGTTTAATAATATTTATCCTAGCTTAAAAACTAGGGCACTAATGGAAAAAATAACACGTGATATAAGTAGATATGATAAGAATAATGAAAAATATGTTATACCTATGTATAGAAAGAATGTTTGGACTAAGAAATGGATGCAGGATCCTAGAAAGATTTTTTTGTGGGTTAACTATTATGATCCTAGCGTGTAGTACAGGAAAGGTTGGGGATCATTTAAGAGAAAGAGAGGATTAACCCTTTGTTACAGTTGTAGAAGACCGAGACATCTGGCTAAGGAATTCCCTAGTAGAAAACCCAGTTGCCTCTGTTGAAAAGCTATGGACCATGAAGTTTTGGATTTCCCTAGAATGATTTCTCAGCTTGAAAGGATGAATATGAGACAAGAAAACCCCAAGGAAGATCCAGAAACTGATATTATGACAGAACCATAGAAAGGATTAGAGAAAGTATTACTACAGATGAAAAGAGCCTTGAAGGACCACCGACATATCAGTTTATCAGAGGTCTTCAAAGAAAAAGAATGCATTGAAGCAAGAATAGGATATTTCGACATTGATTGTGTTCTTGATGAAGAAACACAGGTGAATATCATGACAGAAAGAACTTGGGAAACTTTAGGGGATCCTACTATGATTCCTTCATTAGGAGGAATAGGACTATTCAGAGGAAGGCTGATAAACCTCTGTGGAAATATTACCCAGATATCTATGAGTGCCAAGGGAACTTCGACAGAGGAAGAATTTGAAGTTCTTAAATTTATTGAGGACATCGATCCATTTACTATGTTGCTCGGAAACCTTGGATTGAAAGAGTTCAGGCCAGAAGGGAAGAAAAATAAGTCTTAGAACAAAAGAAGAAAGAGCTAAAATATTTCATGACTAGGAGGATCACACACTTGATTGAAGAACATGAGAATCGATCGAAGCTATTTAAAACCAAAGACTGGAATGTTGAAGCTAGAAGAACACTAGAAGACCCATAGTATATTGTAATACCTATTCCATATACAAATGAAGTATTACCCCTGATTTATAGGAGAGAATATCAACAACGCAAAGTTACTATGCCAAAAGAAGATAAGAATCAAAATGCAAAAAGGAATTCTGAGATGAAGCTCACCGGAAAGAAGGCTAGAAAACTAAGTAAGAAGAGAGCTAAGATTGAAAAGTTACAGAAGGTTCCCAAGGGAACTTCGCAGAAGGAAAATTTACAAAATTGGAGCTTCGTTGGAATACCAGAACAACGTCACATGGCACTTCGCCATGGCGAAGAAATATAGCTGTTAGAGATAGTATAACCGTTCGAATGACACCCCGAATGGGAAGAAAGGCATTAATGGTTAGAGAGCTTGCCACCAGGACATTGGGACCATGTTGTAATAGACATAACTAAGTTAATGAAAGCTTCTTACCTGTTGCAAGAGATCCATTACCAAGTATCTATTTATCTCGTCGAGCCATGCACTGAGAACACTTTTTGCTAACCATGAATTGGAGCTCACAAATTAGTTGATTTTCACATAGTGATCATCACGCTTCTTCCATCTATCCCACTGCATTGAGATATTACTCTTTGAACCCAAGACTTCCAAACCTGAACGTGTATGTCGAACGAGTTCAGCGCAACAGAGAAAATTGTCGAGGAAGTTCTCATCGACCTCATGACCGAAAGATAAATGTCGATGTCTATAGGTATACAAGCGTCATCGATGAGAGGATTGCAAGCCTCTCCATTGACTACTCACAGAGCCAGATCATCCCGACCACTAGAAAAAAAGAGAACCAAACATAGAGATGACCTAGCCAATGTGAAGTTGATCCCATCTATATTACTCGACTATATCCTGCCTCTAGCCGGCGTGGTAAGTCATGATAGTGTACCCAAAGATTTTGAGTACACCATGGTCACTGCGTACCTCCCGAATGGGATACACACAGTTAGAGAGCAGGAGGACAAGATCGCAGCGTTGAAGTTTAGTGACTTCAACCTCGGAGATCACAAGAACCACAACATGATCTCCCCATAAAAATACCTAACCAAGACAAAGGGAAAGAACTCAAAGATCATCCCTTAGCCGTAGATGATGAACTTCGCACAGTCCACCTTGTTAAATGTCATGAAAATCCCACACTTTGAAAGACACCAGGAAGTCAACGCCTATGTCAAGATTCTATTGTCGTGTTACCATGGCAGCTATTTATGGCTAGAACGCCATATTATAGTTGATCCAATGCTGATCCATAGGATCACAGGGTTGAGTATGCAAGGACCTGACCTACAAAAGTTCTACCCAAGGAGGGCCATAGATCGTGTGCTAGCATAGAAGATTAAGGACACATACGATGATGTCGAGAAGGGGATGTGAGACTACAAGGTAGCCTCCATCCAGAATGGTGCAATGTGCCTAGCATGTCAGTTAATAGCTGGAGAGATGGTACTCAAGAATCGAACCACATAGGTCACGGGCTTTGTTGTCAACCTCGTAGGGAAGTGTGTAGAAGGCTTACATATGAACTGGGTTAAGTACCTAGTTAATCAACTTGAACTAGACTGCCGTGAAGCCCAGGATCATGGCTTTGAGTTCCATTTCAGCTGGCTCCTGATCCTTATTGCCTTTGTTTCCTAGGAGATGTCAGAAGGTGCGACCTTCCCAGACATCGAGCCATTTGAGCTGCTTGCCATGAATTTCGCTACACTTTGGTACTCAAATGATATGGACAAACAGTGGCAGTTGAACATTGTTTTTCATACGTACTATCTTCAGCTGAAGAGAGCCATCAAAGCTGAGCCTCACATGACTCCAAACACCTTACGTTTCATTTACATTACAATGCGAGTTGATGAACACAAGGAACAACTCTAGTTGTATTATAAACTTATAGAAGAGGACCTCGAGGAGATCACTAAGGACTGGTCTGTAGACCTCCTTATCCCTGCTGACCCTACAGAGATGTCTGATCCTAAACTGGACAGCTTGGAGACCACTCACAAAGAATAGGACACACCTGGAACCAGTAGAAGATAGAAGACTGAGGAGGTCCAATATTTAAGAAGCGCCTCAGGGAAGACTGCTTCCACATCACCTGAGCGAGGAGGTGATGGTGAT
The DNA here is from genome assembly GCA_009831015.1 of Picea engelmannii. Taxonomy (NCBI): domain Eukaryota; kingdom Viridiplantae; phylum Streptophyta; class Pinopsida; order Pinales; family Pinaceae; genus Picea; species Picea engelmannii. The sequence goes on from ML780681.1 coordinate 705,767, forward strand.
GTAGAAGATATGAAGAACAGAGAAGATGAACAAAAGAAAGGAAAAGTAACACTGCCTAGAGATGAGGCTGACCCCTTGAAGAAGAGGAAGGTTTCTCCCCTGAAACCTTCTTCCCGAAAGAAATCAAGAGCCATCATGACCAAGATGCAGACTACACTTACTCTTGATGACTTTGACTTCATCATAGAAGCTCTAAATGACGCTTCACTGGAAATCACAGAGAAACAAGGAGAGAAGCAGGAGGAAAGGTATGATAGAATTGAGGTCGATCTCTGAGGGGTACAACAGGCTCTTCAGTCCAGCCGCGTAGTCTCCACTGCGCCCCTGCCATCGGAAGAACAAGAATTGGGGGATGAGCTAGCCCAACTCTGCTGCCTAGAAGATACAACTGAAGCTCACCTTCAATGAGCACAAGAAGAAACAGAACAAGCCAACCAAGGTTTGAAGCAAGTTTAAGGAGTACGTGTAGAACAACATCGAGTTGCAGAGCAGGAGAATATTTCTCTCCAGACAAAGTTTGACAAAGAGAAAGCGCAAATGCAACAAGGAAAGGAACAGTTGCTCACAGGGAAACTCGAGGTAAAAGAAGAAGTCAACAAAGAACTTTGCTCTGTGATAGTCTTAGAGCCACAAGAAGAAGACCAGGTTGAGCATCAAGTAGAGAAGCTCGCGGAAGCCATCCAACATATACAACAAAGAATAATAGATTTAGAGATCCACACAGTGCCCAACACTCCATAGGATGTCGGAGATCAAAGCGAAGCGACTATCCRGAGCATAGTCGAGAGAATAAAGACTCTTCCCATGGAATGCAATAAACTTAGTGACCAYAGTGCCCAGACTTATGAATAACTCACTGAGAATGCATAACTAAAGGCACTGGAGTCATAGCTCTAGGAGGCGAAGCAACAAGCAKAGACAATATAGGTGTAGTTGAAGCCCCTGTTATTTGTGGAAAGAATGAAACGATCCCAAGAGCAGTGCACTGCCCAGCAGCAGGTTCACACCATTCATAGAAAAGTCATGGAAGTGACTCAAAGACTCCAACCTGTACAAGACAAGGCCTACCAACTGTTCATGGAGATCGAAGGCTGAGGAGAAGAACTGGAGCAAGTTGTTGATGCAACAGAACAATGCCTAGAAGGACCCGTGAATGAGGAAACCATCCAAGAGTTCACTGAACAAGAGGCCATGGAATAGAAACAAGTCGAAGTAGATCGAGCCAAGCTTGAGGCTTTCGAAGAAAAACTACCCAGATCAGAGTGACTTGAGATGAGTCACGGGTGAGTGTTGGGGGCCTATTGGCCCTTGACCAAGTTTTGGGAGATCCTTGGTCAAGTTTGACCTATTTTGGGACTTTGACAGTCTGTTGAAGGAGGAGCACAATATGAAGTAGAGATCGCGGGACCGCAACCCCTTTTTGGGTCCTTTTTGGTGTTTGGGATTATGTAATGGGTATGGGATGTCAGCCCATGGGTTTACCCATGTTTAGGCCTATTTTGTAAAGTATAAATAGATGTCTAGGCAATGTAAGGAGGGACATCTATGTGATGTAAGGCCAATGTTCTAAGTTCTAGTGATCGATCTATGTGATCGAAGGATTGTAAGTGCTCTGTGCATACTAGGTGAAGCTTGCAGAGTTGAGTGCAAGTGACCGTAGAGGGCTTAGTGCTGTAACCTATCTCGGGGAAGGAGGATCTGGTGAGGTGCGTGCGGATCTCTTGTTCTATGCGGAGTAGGATTTTTGAGGCTCTGTGCATGTAATTGATTAACAAAAGATAATAGAAGAGAAGAATAGTTGGTGGACGTAGCCCCGGGTGAGGGGGGGGTGGTGGACCATGTATATGTTGTGTTGCTTTGCTTTGTGTAATGTGTTTATGTGCTTATATGTTAATGTGCTTAGTGATTTAATATAGACGAATGATCTGTTGATGCTTAGTGCTTAATAATATGGATGAATGTTAGATCTGAATGATATACATATGTTTAGTGCTGAATCTATTAAGACTTGATATGTTTCGTCATGCTAAGTGTTGTTAGATGCTAGATCTGGTTGAATATTGCGATGTTCTGTAATTAGGGTTTGTATGTTCTATTACCAATAACTTAATGTTGATGAATGTTTACTGCTAAGTGCTCTGTTAAATTTTAGAATCATGGATCTGTGTCCCAGATAAGGTTGCAAACATCTGAGTCTTGCAACCACCCTTGCCTCTACCTCGAGTGAGACTTCATCTACTTCGTAGGTGTTGACGAAAGGGCTGGTAGTTAGGATTTTGTTGGTTCACTTTTGTAGTGTTGAACCCTAGGTTTGCCCCTGTGCCAACACCTACTCTCTCATTTGCAATCAATTTATTGCACATATTTATTTCTTGTTGTTCAAGAAAGAGTGCCCAAGGATTTCAGATCCAGACAAAAAGGTTGTATCAAAAGTTGGCCATTGGTATCTGGATGACCGCAATACTTGCATTGGGGTTATCGACGCCACTAGAGCACCTCATCTGTTACCTGTATATGTCCTCGATTGACTAGTACTAGGGGAAATCTGTTATCAGACCATCTTGCAAGGTTATAATGCTACTTTGGTAAAGGATAAGAAGCATGCCTTCATACCCTATGGGTTCCATATTGGTTTCTACATGGTAAAGGACACTGCATAGGCCAAGCAAGAAGGGTTAAGCTAATTGGAGTTATGATTCTAGACTGACCATTTTCACAACCACGACCCCAAGGGTCTGGTCCTGAATCATGCACAACAGGTATCATCGTGTTGGCCATATGCCCACGATAGGTTTGAGGATGAGATATTCACTGAATATGCTCAAAGTTGGGATGAGGTGGTGGTAAGCATGGATGAACCTAAAGAAACTAGGTTTAAGGCCATGAGTTGGGATGAACAAGCAACAGTATTGGAAGAATCGGATCAAGAAATCCTCAGGGCTAACGAAGAAAGGATAGCACCTTAATCTGTCGAAGCGGTGGAAAATCCTCAAGAAGCCACTAGAACAATAGAGATTCTCCAGTTAACCCCGATACAAGATAGGAATTTCCCTGAGGTTCAAGCTGTATAGGGGATGGGGGGACTCATGTATCAATAGGCCCAATTGTTAATGAAGCAGATGCAGGATAACTCGGACCTCGTCAGATGGACGAGGCCTCCAACTGATAACCCAGAAGAAATCTCGGCAGGGCCAAGAGACCCTGATATCACGAACCTTGATAACATCAACGGGTTAGATAACCCTGAATCCACAATGCCACTAGTTGGATCACCGATAGGAGTGATGACTCAAACAGAGGCAGGTCGAGTATCAGTAGAAACAAGCGCACCTAATCCTTTGAGCGAGTTTATAAATATATACAGTGATGATGAAAGACCAAAGGCATCTCGTGGGGCCCCTGTGCATGTCCAAGAAGAAAAGGGACATGAGAAGACTTCTTCTCCTACTCTCAAGGTCCAAACCCAGGAGATCCCATGAAAGGAAATAGAAACCAAAAATTTTCCCGACACAAAGAAGCTCGATGCCCCGGAAACTCGAGAAGACAATCCAAAGGACAAGTCAGAACCAGATGAGCCAAAGGAAGGATCCCCGCAAAAGGAAATCAACGTCTCAAGGGTCAATGAACAAGTAAGTATCGAGTATTTTCCCTACATCTCTATTTCGCTCGATGCTCATATCCCCGACAAGTGACAGGCGGAGGCCGAGCCTTAGGAGCACAACGAGAAAGTTCAAGAACCCGACCTTGAACAAATATACACCACTATAAATTTGGGAAGTACACTCACATGGGGTGATCAAAAAATTCCCAAACCTATGGATGAGGTAGCCGATACTTGTGTGATATCCTACGATCGAAAGAGGAATGCCATCATCCAGAGAACTACAAAGAAAAGGAGGATCACGTTGGATTGCTCCATCCTCATCACTAGAGAGGAAAACTTGATACAAACAGCAAATGCCAAAACATCTGAGCTCCTCAACATGGGGATGGTTCTCTCAGATGCCACCTTGGATAGATCCAAACGAGATGAAAAGGAGTTGGCCACCGCCCTGAAGGAAGTAGAAATTTTTCACCACATGGCTAAATACTATCAGGGTGCCACTCAGACCACGGTATACCTAAGAAGCAAGTTCGAATAATCTTACAACCAATTCAAAAAAGAGAGGCACGTTTTTATTGAAAATATAGTTGAGCTCCAGGAAGACACTCTCATGGCACTCACAATGTGCAAGGATATGGAGCGGTGACATGAAAGGGCGCATCAAGGCATGGAGAGACTCAAATACATTGATGCAGTTCAACAGGGTCGGAATAAAGAAGAACACAACATCCGAATGTTGGGAAAGGGAAGTCTTGATCGCATGAAGCAATTAGCCGGGTATTGGGATAAGATGTCTCAGGAACTACACCAAGAAATTCAAGAGAAGTGGGCCAAATGCGAGAAACAATGGGAAAAAATTAACAAAGTGATGAAGGATATCAGACTCCCTGAGTTCGGCACCCCTGACAACTTCGTCGACTTGTGCGACATAGTCGAATCGCATACCAAGCAAGATTTATTGTGGGCCGAAGGGCTAGAGAAGGTGGCCGACACAATGCTAGGAAAAGTGAAAATATTTATGGAACATCCGATTAGAGCTCGGACTGTGCTACAACAGTTAAACACCAGTCTAGTGAAGTACCGAGCACATGCAGTGGAGATCAGAGGAATTTACGAGGCCCCGATGGAGCAGCACAGATTTCCATGGGCCCAAACTTGCGAGGAGTTGTTTATCAGTTGGTCGGAGTATGAGGAAAGTCACCCTTTCAAGTGATATCTCGAGTTGACTGTTAAAGAAAATGTTAGAAGAGGATGCCACGTGGTGAGTTTTGTTTTGTTCAAACTACACTTAGCCATTATTTTCAATTGAATTTTATGTTATAAATAAGAACATCCACCAATTAGTTAGAGGTTGATGGTTGTTGCAAGAACTCTTTCTTTCTGGTTGTTAAGAATTATTTTGAAGCTCCCTTTGAATTGAGAAGTCCTTCTTGTCCAAAGACAAAGCTATTTTCGTCAAATGCATGTGATTGGATGTGGAGAAGAACTATCTCCTATCTCGTTTCATGAATGATGTTGTAATGAGTAAGAGCTATTTAATCTATTGTCAAGTTATCTAGTGCAATATTTTGTTGTTCTTTACTTTAATGATGAATATGAATCGTGGTGTTATTATGTGATGGATGATTAAGTAGGTGAATTATTTTTCTTGCCATTGTCTAATCACATAATTGTTTTCTTTCTAGTAATTAGTTTCTCAGACAGTAATTGGATGCTCACATGGTTAATGCATTAGTACTAGGCTTGTGGTGTAAAATTGTTGTCTGCATGCTTGAGCAACGATTTATCCCAAGTTCAGCCTCTTCCCCAATAGTTAAGATTAATTCTATTTTGTTTCCAAGTTGGTTTATACCGGCTTACATCTCATATCAGTCCCACCTAAGAGAACTTACATCTCATATCAGTCCCACCTAAGAGAAAATAAAAAAAAGAGATAGTCCGAACTGAAGGAAGACCCTTCACAAGAAAACATAAAGTCCATCGATAATTTGGCTGGATCGCAATATCTGGAGAACCATTCCACTATTAAATGCTATAGATTCTAATTGGGCCTCAATGGCGGGTTTGGTTCCTGCTGTTGAATCAAGGGACTTAGGACCCATCAACACACACACAACAATCCAAAGTACAACAACTCTCTTCTATCCATCTTGCACAACCCAAGAGAATGAACCCCCTTCTCTGCCACACAATCTCTCAGGTTTTCCACCTCCCTAGGGCTCTAGTG
>ML780681.1:735437-793282 GCA_009831015.1 Picea engelmannii
TTGGCTCAGCCATATGCATTGAGTGAAGGAATGGTCCTTGGTCCCAAAACCAAGGTATTCGTAAGGGGACCTATGGCACATTGGATAGTATCCTATTCAAGTGAAGTTGTGTATTATTCCTATTTGTGATAAATTGTTCTTGTCATTTAATTTTCATAGTTATTTTTAATAAGAAATCCATCTGATCTATTAAAGAAATATCTAGTTGTCTAATATATTAATTTTGTGTCCCCATTTTTGGGTTCCCCTACTTTGTAATAGAAGGGATTTCCATGGCTTGTCAGTGGAGAAAAAGGTGTAAAAAGGGGGGGTCATTTAATGTCACTTAGTTAGGATATGCGATTTTTTAAAAGTGACATTAAATAATTAAAACAACTTTAGATTAATAAGTTACTTAACCATTATTAAAGTGAATTTTAATCTTAAAGTGGAAATTTGAGGGAAAATAAAGGCTATATTTGATTTATTAAAAAAGGGGAAATTCTAGAAGTTACATTTGATTTGGTAAAAAAGGGAAAGTTCTAGAAGGCATGGAAAAATGATAAAATTAGGGGTAGAGCCTCAATTTGGTATTATGATTTTATATCTTATTGAGTTATTTTATAGACAACATTTTCATTGGGGTTTTGAGAAAAACCCTTCCACTATAGGTATAGTTTGGGTGGTGCAATATCCACCCTAGTTAGACAAGGAGGAGGATCCATCCAAGATCTTCATTGGAGCTTCATCTTGGGGTTTTTTGAGTTTTGGGTTGTAGTGATTTGCTTGGAGAGGTTGTGGAACTTAGAGGATTTGATATCATGTGTTGAGGAGTCCATGGCATGATTTTAGGTTTTGGATTGTATTTTGATAAAGACTGGTTCACACTTCTCATTAGCTAATTCAATACATCTTGATACCTTTTTATACAAGAAGGATGTTAAGGAAATGTTTTTTTAGCTTAAGATTGTTTCAGTGGATGCTCTAATTTTTGCAACCCCATCATAACCCAAACATTCACTCCCTTTGACCCTAGTTTTCCTCTATTTTATGATGGTTATCTTGAGTCTTGCACTAAAGAGAGGAGATGGTCTAACCATGCTATTCTAATTGATATAGATAGCCATACTACTTAGCTTCCATCTTGTACCAAAGTAGGAAAATTGTATCATTGCGTAAAGGAGGAAACTTGTATCGTTGAAGCACTTTCTGGGTTTTCATGATCAATATGCAAGGATCTTTAGGATGTATGGAAATTACATGATCCATGGTTTGTAAAAATGCCTACAAAAAAGGAGGCATAGTACAAAAACACTATTTAGGGATTTTTTTCTTAGTTCATTTGGCCTTATTCTAGGAGGACCCCTAGCAGTAGATGCATGAATTAACACTTCATCAATCCCTACATGAAGCCTATGTTTCTTTCACTCAATATAAATGGAATCATATCTACCATTACTTGATGCAAGGAGAAAACATGACAAGTACTAAAAATATGATATATCTCAATAAATTATCACATAGCAAACCTTGCATTAATAAATAATCACATAAAAATTCATAAAACATTAAACATAACTAGAATTGATGGCTATATAAACTATGCTGAAAGGAACAATCACACTTGATCTAATGAACTGGTCGACAATACAGTTGGAATGGTTGACCCCGCATGTTTCTCTTCAGTTGTATGACCCTCTGTTAGTCTTGATCTTCCCTCAATCAATGAAGAAAGATCTTAAAGTACATTCCAAAATCATTCAACCTCCATAAATATCTAAAAAATCAATACAAGTCATATTTGTAGCGCATTATTTAATCTAAGATGCATTTTTACGAGATTGTCAGAACATACCTGAATGAGCTCCTCTTGGTTTCGAGAATAATTTATTGGAGCCACGCGTCTAATATTTTCTCAAACTGCCTCCCTTGATTTGAAGTAGTAGCAATGAAGTCAAAATTGACTTTGTTGTTGCTTCGTTGGATCGAGGGAGGTTTGCTCCAAGATTAAATGGCTCCAATAAATTATTCTCTACTGAACAGGGCCAACCATGTGAAGTAGGAAGCTCTTATGGTCACCCCCTCGCATCACTCTCAGTTCCCCAATACTCAACATATAAATCTATTGAAATATTTACAAAAAAAACAAACATATATACATACCAATATTCACAACTGTTTACAATGAAATAAAATGTTTCCTTGATCCATTTGGAGTGAGCTCAGTTCTCCTAAGAGAAAAGTAACAACTATTCCATAAAATCATACACTACACTAAATCACTTTACATCTAAAAACTAGGGAATGGAAATTGATGTGAAAAGAGGCTTTATTCTATTCCATCATATGACTTGGTTGGAGTATTAAAATGTACCTGTAAACATCATAGAACCCATCCTTCTTTGATATATAACTGAAAACATGTTATTTTTCCAATATTTTATCATAAACTCACTCAAAATACTAAAATTAATGCTTTGGAAAATAATGGTCTAAACTCATATGTAATCATGAAAATGGTCTTAATGTAAGGCCGYGGGAAAGCGAAATATGGTGAAAATAGATTTTATATTAAATAGTTATTAGAATATTCATGTACATCATCATTTAGTACTTTTATCCGATTAAATAGTTATTAGAATATTCATGTACATCATCATTTAGTACTTTTATCCGACCTCTTCTTCTTAGCTCTATAGTTCCTAATCATTTCATCAATATCTACATCTTCGTTCTCTGGGTGCTCTTCAAAATATGATTGTGATTGCATCCTCTCATGTAGAGCACACCTAGTCGTGGGGTACTCATGGGGTAATGGAGGCTTCTTTGATGAGGCATCACCTACAAAACAAAAAAATACAAAATTTAGATGGCCAGTTTTTAAATATCATTGAACTAGTTCAGTAATATTAAAAAAACACCTGCAATGTCATTATTTACCTAGTGCACTAGTCGACACCGTTGGAATGGTTTCCCCCACGTTATTCTATTCAACTGTATGAGCCTCAATTACAACATTCTCTACCATTGAGACTACAAACTTTAAAAGGACAATCATAAATGTATAAGTAAAAAAAAATATAAGTACAAATGTATAACTACTAAATTATTCAGTGTATGATTAAAATACATCCATATTATCATCATGTGTCAGCTCGGTCATAGCACCATTGTGGGGCTTCACCCCTGTGGAATATTGGGATTGCATGGGAGAACCATCTTCTGGTTGCAAACTGCTATCAATGCACTACTCTCCAATACTAGTGCATTCAATGACAGTGTTTCTCCCCTGATTAAAACAAAGTTGTAAATATTAATAATATCCAACATGACTGTATTATTTTAGTAATAAAGGTTAATGTGGATTGAATTTTATTTACCTTATCTTGCAAAGTGGTTCTTGGTAACTGCCCCAAGCTTTTTCAGTGTTCAACTACATCTTTATAGCCATACTTGTAACCAAGATGAAGTTCTTCCTCCATGGTTTCAGTACCAAACTCGCCACCCTTCATTGCATATGAGTCTGTATTTTTAATGTTATTTGCTTCAATTACCTAAATTTTTTAAGGAGATACAAATAAGATATTTATGTACTTAGAATTCGTGACTGCAACTTCAAGTAGCCACCCTGGCCTAGCCTATGCTGGCCACATTTGGCAAGATTTTCTTTTGTTTCCTTTGACTTGTCAGTCAACCTATCATCAAAAGTTTCAAGTATGTTAATATATACCACAATTTTATTTACATCTAAAAAAAATTGAAGGTATTGAATTGAAATTGTAATTTACCTTCTGGGACCAAAGGGTGTTTTTCCTTCATATGTCAATTTATTCTATTTTGTGTCCTCAATGAGGGCCTTCCACTCCCTCTATGGAATCATCATAGGACGCTCATACCTATCGTTTTGTTTCAAGTGCTTCCTATATGTTTCTCGCATATATTTTAAATATTGGCCAATTTCGGTGGTGGCCAAGGTCTTATTAAATGTGGCTACACCAAAAAGGCTTTTGAGATAATCCATCAATTCATTTTTGAGGTTGGAATTATTGGAATTCCACCTCTCCCATATGGTGGGCCCAAAAATCAACAACGCCTTATTCTCCAACGACCTATAAAAATCATTATTTCCTACATGCAAAATGATTATATGATTATTAATTTAAAAATAATAATTTAGATGATTTTTATTTGTCTACATAGAGAACATGAAACAATTAAAATTTTAAAAATTACCTGAGAATCTAACTTGATTTAATGGAATCCCTTCCTCGTTGACCATAAATGTTCCCTTAAGGGTCCATGTGTTGGTCACACATATTTCTTTAGGAAAAGAAACCATACAGTTTGTCAAATCATTGGCCTCATCTTCGTCACCACCTCCAGAGCCTACCTGTGTGGTCGCTTCCTCGGTGTGTGTGTCATGGCTCCCACCTAATGGTGTGGAAGGTGGAGATCTGAATATCAACATCCTGGAATCTATACGAGGGATTGCATCTAGATCCTATGGATTCTGTGTGGTGCCACTACTACCAACACAATGCATGTCGGTGTCAACAGGATCCAAAAATCTCTATATAAGAAAGAAAACATTTTTTCGTTTAGATAATGTAAAAGTTAAAAATCAAGATTTCATAATTGATCTTATGACATAAAAATAAAACCACTTGAAATTATGGTTATTACCTTATATGTCTTAATCCTTGTCATAACTTATTTGATCCTTTCTTCTACCTTAGGAATTTGATCTAGAATATCTAACAAGTGAGCTAGTTCCTTGCTTGCTTTATTGATATTTTTTCTAATTAAAACCATAGGGTTGGGGGATTCATACAAATCCCTTTCATCGAGTGAATCATCATCAAAATCATGTTCTGAGGCCTCTTTTGATTTACCACGATCATCTTGCTACATTACAATAAAATTAGAACCGTGATCATTATCATGAGAAATAAATTCAAATGTATGAGAAATTGTCCCTCTTTATTGACATCCAAGGAGGAATGTTATTGTTGATAACAAAAATAGGACACACTGAGTAAACAAACTGAAGCTCTCGAAATGGGTTAACACCGTAAAGAACATAATGAAAATCATAAAATATAAGAGTCATTGCTTACATGTTGGGTAAATTAGTATACGTATCGCCCCCATAATAACAACATCTGTATCTATTCGATTCAAATTGTAATCAATCAATAACTCTTCCCCTGCAACTATTGATTTTATTCCACATACGAATACACTATTTCCTTCACTCCTCTCAAATATGCAATTGGGTCTCTTATTTGTGGTCGTGGGTCGTGTACTGTTTAGAAACCCTGCAATATTACCCGCTTTTTTTTGCCTTCTGTCAATATATATAATTGCTCCTTTATTTTGATCATTGTATTTTAGCTTTATATAATTTGCAGCCAAGACATATCTTCGAATACTTTTTGTATGTTGGACTATTCGTATCCAATATTTGTAGATATAACAGGGTTCAACATACTCCATCAATTCAGTTAATATGTCGTAACAGACTTTTATTCCATCCATGGAAAATAGCCCCAAACCATGTAATGAAGATGGAGCAATCCGATATATCCTTTCGTTTACACAACAATCAATGTTTATTTCAGAAAGATCCTTGGGTACCCATAGTTTCACTATATGTTTGTACCTCAAGGGCACCTCGATGTCATCTATTCTCTCATGATCATAATAACATGATCCCCCTTTCGCAAGAAAAAATTCCACGCGTCTATGGAATTTTCTTCTGATCTTCTCACCTCTAGTTGATATCTGCTTGTTAGAACTACTAGATGTCTCACTTTCCTCTATTCTACCTGAACTTCCCTCACTCAATGAAGATATATATGACAAATACCTGTTTACGTGTACATCTTATAACACCATTAATGATAGAAACAGTCAGTCAATCAAGATGTAACACTAGTTCATTACTAGTATCTTTTTGGTATCACAATAAGCTCATAATGATTACCATAGTGTTACTCTTTCACAATTGTATTATGCTCTATTACTATTGGTATACTATCTGGGAATTATAGGGGCATGTTTGGATTCAAATGATATATTCCAAAAAGTGGCAGTAATAGGATACGATGCTAGTTGGAATACCCCAGAATTGATGCCATTAAACATAAAATCAATCCTAAGGGGTCACAATCAATGTAATGACAAGGAGACAATCCTCAATTAAATTTGAGAGAATTATTAAGATCCAAACCCACTATACTTTGGTTGATAGACATGTTTATTGTCATCCTAAATATGTGACACCCACTGTTTGAATGTGTCAAGTCATCGGTGACTCACTTCTTAGCATCACACGTGCCATATCCTGCAATAGAGGAACAACATCCTAGGTGAAAAACTAGGGCATCCTTCAAAGAACCATGTCAGGGGCATTGTGATAAAAAAAAATACTGAATCAAGTAAATCCAATGTTCATAAGATATACTAGTCCTTAAATCATGCAAAGTACATTGCTACTTAAGATATAAGACACATGAACAATTCACATCAGTATCCCTTTCAAATTTCACACTAGCTCAGGACTGTATGTAAGTTGGAAAGTTTGAATATGGGAGGAACTTCATCTGGCTTGATTAGGTGTGCCAACCAAAACAGTGAAATAAAAGACCCAAGAAGAGGAATATGTCCCAGGGGAAGCAGTGAATGAAAGGACCCAAGCAAAGGAATATGTCACGGGGGAAGTAGTGAAAGAAATGAACCCTTCAAGAGTAAGTGTGATAGTGATATGGATCGGGGTTACTTCATAGATTATGGTGTCATTGAGTCCATTTCTATGAGCGCCTTTGTGGAGGGTGTGCTTTCTTTGAGTTACCACTTTCTAAGCGTTATATTTTTCCAAACCCCTTAATCTGCCTTTTTATTTGTCCTCTTATCATATTTGCAAGTCCCCTTCATAAGGTTTCAACCTATGGTATCATTTCTTTGGGACTGGGGTGAACATGGAAAGGGTAGAGCTCAATTTTGTATTGGCTTTTAGAGTCCTTTGCTATTCTTTCATTCTTTCTTTAGCATTATTTTTTCTGTATGTTTCATTTTCTTATCATCTGCAATCAGCCTTTGGGCCTTTATCCCCTCTTCTCTTGAGAAAATGGACCATGACCCATTACCAAATCTTAGTAAACCATGACAGGCTCTAGGATTGAAATTGTTAAGTAAGTTGATCATCATCATGGTTGGGATCACTATCTTCATTGTGGAACATGAGACATGGTCTCCTCTAATTACCCCTAGGCATTGGGGGGTAACAGGAACAAAGATATCATTATAGTCGATGCCTTCTTGTTGAGAAAATCCTTTTGTGACCAAGTGATATTTATGACACTCAACAACACCTTCGGAGGTAAATTAGGTCTTATAGACCCATGGACATTTTACGATGTACTTCCCTTGAGGACGAGTCACAAAATACCAAGTATGATTCTTCAAAATATGATTCATCTCATCTTGCATAGCTTGTTCCCATTCAGGTTTTCCTTGTGCATCTGAGTAAGAGATAGGTTCACAAGTTAGCGCAAACCCAACCCCTCCTTAACAGGGTTGCACGACCTCCCGGTCTTGGATCATTTGGATTTATAAGTCGGAATGAATCCTTGGGTCCCTACGGGAACCCAAAAATATCTTACCCACACACACAGGTTGTTTCTCTAGTGAGCACGACTGTGACCATGGGTCTACTTCCTTCGCGGTTCAGAATTCGAGGATATCCTGAATCCTTTCTTCACTCCTTCTTGAAGCGCTTAGCTATGATTCTCTGAAATTACACCATGCATATCCTCAGATTTGTTGGCCCCACAATGGTTCAAACTTTGCGATCCCACAAAAATCTAGGCCTTTCACACACAACCTCTAATCTCCTACTTCTTGAACCCTTGGATCTTGTTGCCATGTTCTCTCTTGTGATCAATAGTTGGGATTGAATCGCAACTTCGGACTTTGCAACTCAACTTTCGTCGAGTTTTCGACTTGATGAACCTCCGAAGTACCGAAATACTTCACCGTTTCCCTCCTTACAACTTCACCAGATCTAACGGTCTGGGATCGTTCTTCCCCTTCTAAGAACAAATATTTCTCACTAGCTTCTATGAGAATTTTAAGGACTCCTTTCCTTGAAGATTTCCATCGCTCTCCCTGCTGAGATTTCCTTCTTGATTTTCCATTGAACAATCTCTTCTATGCTTAATCGAGTTCTCGGCCTATGCACACTTTGCAACAGACTTTCATCCACACTCTCTGCCCTGTGAATGATTTTTCACTCTTTGTGACTATTCTCCAACTGCTTCTATCCCTTGTGACTGAATCACGCTATCCTTCCTGATATTTCGAGTCTAAAAACTCTGTCACGCACTCCTTCCAGACGTCAATACACTCCTTGCAGGTGTATGAGGCTCACTATCTCTTCTGAGCTTTTGAGTCGAAGCAGACTCAGTCGCGCACTCCTAGAGGACACTATGCACACCTTGCACTTGCTCAATGAAAATAAATGATTGAAACTTATCTACTCCTCATAATGAATTATACATTCAACAAAGCAAATGCAGTCATGGATTCAAGAACATAAATGACAGAGAATTGAGAAAAGTAACAGAAATTCTACCATTCATTCAGATAGAAACATAACCATACACATTTGGGACAATATATATCTTTGTTATATTCATCCAATTGAAACTTATACACATTCAGACAAATTTTCTCTACATCTCCCCGCTCTTATCTTACAATGGCAATCTACACATACTAGATTCAGCCGCTACAACAACTATCAACAACAATTGACAATTACCAACTATCAACAACCCTTATTGGGAAATATTACAAAGATTTATGCAAAGAGGCACTCTTCGAGCATTCCCTCCAACTACTCTATGCTACCTTAAATGGAATTAAATGATATCAACTACTTAATTCCTATTACAATAAATATTGCGTCAGAAAGATAAGAGTGCAAGATCCAAATATGTACTACGATCCGATCCATAAAACAAAATACATTCCTCCATCATCTTTCATGATGGCTCAACCTTCAAACATTTAAAGATATTCATAACTCAAAACGTTTTGTCGGATATCTCATTAATACATTGATCAGTTTGAAATTAAAAATATTTCAAAATGTGTTGTAGTGCACCCAGCTGTCCTCCATGCTTGTGCTTTGCTGGCGATGCTCCAACATCATACTCCCTTGGATGAAAATTTCATGGACTCCTGTCCATGAGCTCCTACACCAATTTTCCATGTTTCTGGATCTCTGTTTCATTAACCCAACTGGCATATTTTTTTGGTCGTCCTTTCCATTTCACCAAGTATTCAAAATACATCTTTCTTCTGGTCTTCTTACCAATTCTTTGATCTATGATATTTTCCATTTGCGGATTCAATGCTACAGGCATCTGTTTCTCCCACTGAATCTTTCTTTGATCTTCATCTCTCTCAGTTCCATCTTCCCTGTAAATATATAGGTCTGTGATATTGAATATGGGTGATATACCCACATCTTTCGGTAGCTCTAACTCATAAGAATTCTCGCCAAATCTCCTCAAGATTTTGCATGGCCCTATCTTTTTCAACTTCAGTTTGTTATATGTTCCTATCGGGAATATTTATTTCCTCAGATGTGCTAGAACTTGATCTCCGACTTCAAATTCAATATTTCTCCTGTGTTGATCGACTCTGTGTTTGTATTCATAGTTGGTCTTCCTCAACTATTCCTTGATCTGATTGTGAAGTTCCTGCATCTCTACAGCAAAATATTCAGCTCCCTTCAGATCTCTTAATTCCTAAACTCCTCTCGGGTTCATCCCATAAACTATTTGAAATGAATTCTTCCAGTGCTCTTGTTCACTGAGTTATTATATGCAAACTCAGCTTGTGCTAGAATCTAATCCCACTGACTATGATGTTCAGTGACCAAACTCCTCAACAAATATCCTAGGCTTCTATTCACAACTTCGGTCTGTCCATCTGTCTGTGGATGATATGTAGAACTAAAATATAGCTCTATCCCCAAATTTTTCCACAATTTCCTTTATAAATGACCAACAAATTTGGTATCCCTGTCTCAAACTATACTCATGGGCAATTGATGGAGTCTCACAACTTCTCTAAAAAACAAATTCCCAACATTTGTTGCATCACTGGTCTTCTGGCATGGGATAAAGTGTGCCATCTTTGAAAATCTGTCCACCACCACAAATATAGAATCAATTCCTCTTTGTGTCCTTGGCAACCCCAACACAAAATCCATTCTTATTGCATCCCAATGCCTCTCTGGAATAGGCAATGGTTGATACAACCCAGTGTTCTGTTTCCTCCCCTTGGCATACTGAAAAATTTCCCAGTTGTTTGTGAATCTCTTTACTTTTTCTCTCATACCTGGCCAATAATATGAACTGGCTAATTGGGAAAGTTTTTTGTCATGGACGAAGTTTTCGGCTAGACCTCCGCTATTCTTTTCCTTCAACAAATTCTCCCTCATCGAGCATCTTGGTATTCACAATTGGAATCCTTTGAACACCAAACCATCCTGAATCAGATATTCGACCCATTGGCTTCTGTCTCTAAGAAAAGGATTCACACACGCTTCATATGCCTCTCCAAAATCTAGATCACTATGGTACATTTCCTTAAGGTGATCAAACCCCAAGGTTTTGACCTGAAATTCCTGCAGAATCAAAATTTTCCTGCTCAATACATCAACAACTTTGTTAGCATTTACATAAATGTGTTTAATGACAAAAGCGATTTTTTTCATAAACTCTATCCACTTAGCATGATTTTTGTTTAAGTTATCCTATTTGGTTATGAATTTCAGAGCATGATTATCACTATAGAAAAACAACTTCTTCGGTATGAGATAATGTCTCCATTTCTTCAACGCTTGGATTATGGAATATAATTCTTTGTCGTATGTGGAGTACTTATTTTTAGCTTCATTCAACTTCTCACTGAAATATGCAATAGGTCTATTGTCCTGGCTTAATACCGCTCCAATTGCAATTCCACTTGCATCGCATCTTACCTGAAGCGTCTTTTCAAAATCCGGTAGAACCAGAATCAGTCGTTTAGTTATCTTCTCCTTCAGTATGTTGAATCTTCTCTCAACCTCTTCTATCCATTTGAAAGACTTATTTATTTTCTTTACTATATCAATCATTTGAGCACTAACCTGCTAAAATTCCTGATGAACTTTTGATAAAAACTTGCTAACCCATGGAAGCTTATTACCTCAAAGACATTCCTTGGTGATGACCATTCTTTGATTGCTTTCACCTTTTCAGGATCCATCTTCAACTCATTTGAAGAAATAGAAAAATCCAAATATATGAGCTTTGTCTTTAAGAAAGAGGACTTTTTCAAATTGATTAACATCTTCTCTTGTTGCAGCCTCCTCATCACCAATGTTAAATGTCTCAAGTGTTCCCCCTTACTCTTGCTAAATACCAGTATATCATCTAGATACACGATCACAAATTTACCAATGAAATCCTTTAACACTTCATTCATTAGTCTCATAAAAGTGCTTGGGTCATCCGTTAGGCCAAATGGCGTAAAAATCCATTCATATAACCCTTCATTCATCTTGAATGTTTTTTTCCACTCATCACCTTCTCTCATCATGATTTGGTGATGTCCACTTTTCAAATCTATTTTTGAAAAACATTTGGCTCCACTCAAGCAATCCATCAGGTCATCCATCCTTGGTAATGGAAATTTGTATCTGATGGTGATCTTATTTATGGCTCTTGAGTCCGTACACATTATCCATCCTTCATACTTCTTTGGACTTAGTACAGTTGGTACTTCACATGGAATCAAACTTTCTCTGACAAATCCTTTATCTAACAGATCTTGAACCCATCTCTTCACTTCCTCATTCTCTTTAGGTTTCAACCTATACGCTGCTTTGTTTGGTAGGCTTTCTTTTGGTACCAAGTCAATGTGATGATTGATGCTCCTGATAGGTGGCAATGATTTTGGAAACTCATCCACTACAATATCAACAAATTTATCTAGCATCTCCTGAACTTCCCCAGGAAAATCCTCCAATGAAGTACTAGTAAGGATAACCTTTGGTTTCCTCACTACATAAAACTACATCTCCTGTTCCTTCTTCACTTAATTCAGGAGTTCCTTCCCACTCATGAGAAGTATTCTCACATTGGCTTTCTCCTTCACCTTCTTTTCCTCAATTGGCAACAACATGTGTGTCCTACCATTCTTCTCTAGGGTGTATGTGTTCCTCCTCCCATCATGAATAACATTCCTATCATATTTCCAGAGTCTTCCCAAAAAAACATGACAAAAATCCATAGGAATTACGTTGCATAGGATCTCATCGCTATATCCTCCTATTTTGAAATTAACTAGGCATTGTTGAGTAATTGTTACTTGATGACCTTTCTGCAACCATGAGACTTTATACGGTGTCGGATGTGCAGACGTCTCCAACTCCACCATCTCTATGGATACTAAGTTGTCAGTGATCCCACTATTAATTATCACCTTGCAAAATCTGTCCTTTGTCTTGCAAGATGTCCTAAAAAAATTGTTCCTTTGTACTGGCTTTTCAGCCTTTGGCTCTTGCTTCAAAAGAACCCTCTTCATCATCAAGGACCTTCCATCCTCTGCACCTTCTACCTCAACATATTTCTTCTAGTATTCTAAGATGTGAACTTCACCTCCTTTCTTTCTCTCGAGACAATCCCAAGACATATGTCATGTCTTTCCACAGGCATAACACCTTACTTCTCCTCCTCCACCTCTTCCTCTACCTCTGTGAAAATAACTTTTACCCCCACTCTACCTTCCATGAGAACTTCCTCCTCTCTCAGAGTGACTATGTGGTTTCTCCGCCTCGTCTCTGGGATTTTGTGCCTTATATTGGGCAAATCCTTTGCCTCTTTTCGAGCTTCGCCCCCTATTCTGATGACTCTGCTTTCTAGCCAACTTCTCTTCTGCCTTCAGTGCCATATGATACGCGTCCTCTACTATTCTGACTGTCGCCATGCTGATTTCATCCTGGATATCATATCTCAGGCCATTAATGTATCTGGAAACTTTCTCTTCATCTCTTTCCCTTTGTCCAACTCTAATGTTTAGTTTATAGAACTCCTCTTTGTACTCCTTCATAGTCAATCCTCTCTGTCTTAGGTTTTACATCCTCTTGAACAGATTTATCTGGTAATCCTTGGGCATGAATTTCTCCTTCAACTTGGCTACCATTCGATCCCAACTCTTGATCTTTTGTTTGCCTTTTCTCCTTCTGTCGGCCTGCAGTTCATCCCACCACATTGTTGCATGTCCCTTCAACCTAGTGAAAAAGTTTCTTACCTTTTTCTCTTCTTCTACATCATCATAGTTGAAATACTTATCCATTTCTCAAATCCATTCAAGAAATTCATTAATGTCTAAATTTACTTCATACATAGGGATGTCAATCTTCACTCTGGCACCCAATTTGACAACCGCTCCGAACAAGCATTCTTCCACATCATCCTCAACTACAACTTCTACAACTTCTACTTCTTCCATTTCTGCCTCGCTGATGTCTCCAACATTCAACGCTCTCCTTTGTGTTGTTTCCATGGAATCTAGCCTTGCACGTATTTCTCTCATCTCCCTTTCCATAGCTCTGTTAGCTATAGGTGGATCAACATGTCTCCTGGGTGGCATTGTGATGAAAGTTATCTTTCCTCCCTATAGAAGTCAATTTTGTATTCTCCTCTGATACCACTCTAGCGCAAACCCCACCCCTCCTTAACAGGGCTACACAACCTCCCGGTCTTGGATCATTTGGATTTTTGATTCAGAATGACTCCTTGGGTCCCTACGGGCACCCGAAACTATGTTACCCACACACATAGGGTCTTTCACTAGTGACCATGATTGTGATCATGGGTCTACTTCCTTCATGGTTTGGAATTCAGGGATATCCCAAATCCTTTATTCACTCCTTCCTGAAACACTCATCTCTGAGTCTCCGAACTTATGCCACACGTCTCCTCAGATTCGTCGGCCCCATAATGGTTCGGACTTCATAACCCCACAAAAATATAGGACTTTCACTCACAACCTCTAATCTCCCACTTCCCGAACCCTTGGATCCCGTTGCCATGTGCTCTCCTATGACCAACAGTCGGGATTGAATTGCAGCTTTGGACTTCGCAACTCAACTTTCGTCGATTTTTCGACTGGACGAACCTCCAAAGTTCTGAAATACTTCATTGTTTCCCTCCTTACAACTTCACCAGATATAACGGTCTGTGATTGTTATTCCTCTTCTGAGAACAAATATTTCTCACTGGCTTCTACGAGAATTCCAAGGAATCCTTTCCTTGAATATTTCTGTCGCTCTCCCTCCCGGCATTTCCTTCTTTATTTTCCATTGAAAAATCTCTTTGACCCTTAATCGAGTTCTCAACCTATGCACACTTTGCAACAGACTTTCATCCACAATTTCTCCCCTATGAATGATTTCACACTCCTTGCGACTATTCTCCAACCACTTCTATCCCTCGTTACTGAATCATGCTATCCTTCCTCATCTTTTGAGTCTGAAAAATCTATCACACACTCCTTGTGGACGTTAATGCATTCCTTGCGGGTGTATGAGGTTCACTATCTCTTCTGAGCTTTCGAGTCGAAGTAGACTCAGTCGCGCACTCCTAGCAGACACTATGCACACCTTGCACTTGCTCAATGAAAAGAAATGATTGAAACTTATATGCTCCTCATAATGACTTATACATTCAACAAAGAAAATGAAATTTGGATTCAAGAACAGAAATAACAGAGAATTGAGAAAAGTAACATAAATTCTACCATTCATTCAGATAGAAACACAACCATACACATTTGGGACAATACATATCTCTGTTATATTCATCCAACTGAAACTTATACACATTCAGACAACGTTTCTCTGCATCTACCCGCTCTTAGCTTACAATGGAAATCTACACATACTAGATTCAACTGCTACAACAATTATCAACAACAATTGAGAACTACCAACCATCAACAACCCTTACCGGGCAATATTACAAATCTTTACGCAAAGAGGCGCTTTTCGATCATTCCCTCCAACTACACTATGCTACCTTAAATGGAATTAAATATTATCAACTACTTAATGCCTATTACAATAAATATTTCATCATATAGATAAGAGCGCAAGCTCCAAATATGTACTGTGATCCGATCCATAAAAAAAAATACATTTCCCCATCATATTCCATGATGGCTCAACCTTCAAACATTTAAAGATATTCATAACTCAAAAAGTTTTGTTAGATATCTCATTAATACATTGATCAGTTTGAAATTCAAAATATTTCAAAATGTACGCTACTGCGCCTAGCTTTCCTCCACACTTGTGCTTTAGTGGTTATGCTCCTACATCACAAGACTCAAGAACACTTGTGGAGCCATCAAAGCAACACTAGCCTGTTGCTTGTGACTATGAGTTTGTCGACCTGAAGAGACATCACCAACATCATGTTTAGCAGCTTCAATTGTTTTAGCAACCCATGTAGGGAGGAAATAAAAAGGTGAACTGATATCCTCTACAGATAGGTTGTGGATTATTTAGAGTATCCCATCATGATGAAAGCATGAATATTTGCATCCAATTTCTTGAAATCATTTGGAATATGAGCCCAAGCAACATAGCCATAGAATCTGAGGTGACTGACCGAGGGATTTTTTCCACACCATATCTCGACTACATTCATAGAACTGACAACTCCAGTTAGAATACAATTCAAGATATAGTTGGCACAGTAAGCATCTTCAGTGAAAAAACGAGTCGACCGATCTTTGGCCTACAAAAAACAACGATCCATTTGGACCAATGTTTGGTTTTTTCTTTCTGCTACACCATTTTGTTGAGGAGTAGGAGGGATAGACCTCTGCCAAGAATTACCAAATCGAGCAAGGTATTTTGAAAGATAATCCCTTTCTTGTTGAGAGGGAGTGTTGAAAAGTCAACAAGAAATGCGTGTCTAATTTATTTTTCCCTTAAATAAATTGGACAATAAATATTAATATATTATCTCATAATTACTTGAAAATAGTTAACTGAAATGGAAAATCAGTTAGCTATAGGAAATTCAAGTTCAAAGGTTGACTGGTGGGACATGGAAGTCGAATTAGTTGTAACTAAGTGACTTGAAGTTGTAACATAGTTATAAGTGTAGTTATGTGAGTTGTGAAGTAGTTTAACACAGTTAAGTGGGTTAAGCTCAGTTTCACTAGTTGTAACTGAACTTACACTAGTGATAGTTCAGTGAATTAATTATAAATTAATTCAAAATTAGTGATCTCACATGCAACAAAAGATTTACCACTCTTAACTACATGCATGTCAGATCCAATGGAGACCCAGTTGAGATAACATGTGAAAGAGACAGTTTGGCTATCAATTGTGATTTGAGTGAAGTGCACTCATGCAATCACACACACAATGGATGTTCCCATGAGAAATGCACAACCTAGGGAAGAGGTATTCAAATCATTTTGTAGTTTTTCCATTGCAGGGATTGCGTAGAGGAGGAAGATTGTCTGGAGGCAGAGAATTGGCACATGTATTTGATGATTTTTGTATGACAGTGTGAGATGATTGTATTGTACTGAGAGCTCTTGGATTAGAGTTTTGTATGAGATTGTTTCATGATCCATGATATACATAATATATGATAGTGGGATTTTTATCTTTATGCTTTCCCGGTAAAACACATGTGTTATGTGTGATTGATCTTTCTTCTTGATATTGCAATTGGCGATCGTGTTTTAAATTCCGAAAGATTTATAGTAGAAGTGATTATGTATTTAACAGTGGCATATAATTGTTAGATCAAGAGAATTCAGGCAATACATAATTTGTATTGAAAATTTCTACATGGTATCAGAGCGTAGAAGATTGCAGAAGTTGAGTTTGTGATTGGATAGAATTCAAATTTGCAAAAAGATTTTCTTGGTGCTACAACTGATTCTAGATCAAAATTGCTTTCAATGGCTTGAGGTTAGAGTATGCACTCAAGGGAAGCTCGATCTACATTTATTGGAAGGACAGGATGGAGGTCGTGCTCGAATATAGTGTCTTGAAGGAATTCATTGACAAAGATGTTCCTAAGCTAGATGTTGCAGACGATGCAAATATTGATGCATGGAAAAAGAAAGTGGAAAAGGCGAGGAGGATCCTGTTGGAGGGAGTACGAGACCACATTGTCTCAAGCCTCCATGGGAAAGTCACACCATATGCAATGTGGAAGACTTTGACGGATCTATTCCAAAACAACAACGACCATAGGAAATAGATGCTCAAAGATAAACTCAGGAAGATGAAGATGGAGAAGGGTGACTCCATTCCAAAATATCTCACGAAGTTTGTCCAATGTCGGGATGAGCTGGGGAGTGTGGGAATAATAGTCACCAATGATGATTTGGTGAGCTCGGATCTCCTAGGACTTCCTAATATTTGGCGCAGTTATCAAGACTCTGTCAATGGAAGGGAAAATTGCTAGATTGGGAACGACTATGGTCGGATATAGTGCAGGAGGAGTTTAGGCAGAACACCAAAGATGGCTCTTCATCAAATCATGATGATGAAGAGGATTGTGCTTTGGCTTCCAAGGAAAGGAAAGGGAAGGGGAATAAATTCCATTCAAAATACGAGTCTGAAGGTAAGAAGTTGTATTTGTCCAAAGTGAAGTGTTTTCATTGTCACGAACATGGGCATATTGCTACTAACTGTCCGCAGAAGAAGAAGAACACGAAGGTTGTTGGAGCTGCAACTGGTGAGGCCCTTGCCTCGCAATTTGAACTTGACTTCTCCTTGATAGCAAGCATGGATTCAAGTGCATTGGGATTGGTGTGGTATTTGGATAGTGGTGCTTCCTTCCACTTGATGGGAGATAAGGAGTTTTTCAGTGACTTGGAGGAGAGAGATCTCAAAATTCATATAGAGATGGGCGACGATGGATGATACAGTGCAATTGGTATTGGTACCATTACCTTTTAGAGGGAGTCAGGTAAACCATTTCAATTTAAAAATGTTATGCATGTTCCAGGTCTGAAGAAAAACCTGGTCTCAGTCGCAATGTTTGAGGACATAGGCTATGACATTGTTTTCAATGGTGGAAAATATTTTTTGTGACATAAAACAACGGGTCAAGTCAATAGGATAGGGATTCAAGTTAAGAATATATACATGCTAGAGGTAGATGGTTGCGCTACCATGATGGGCAAGGTAGAAAAAGTGGTGATCCGGGATGAGGGAGAATTATGGAATAGGCAATTGGTCCATCTTCATCATGGAGCCTTGAGGATCATGCAACAAATATCTACTAGACTTCCAATGGGAACAATTGCTCAGTTAGATCAGTGCAAGGGTTGAACCACGGGGAAGTATGTAAAGTCCACTTTTCATGAAAAGGAGAACCATGCTTCGGTGATCCTAGAGAGAATTCACACACACATGTGTGGACCATTCTCAGTTGCTTCAACAACAAAACATAAGTATTATGTTATTTTTGTTGATGAATTTTCTCATAAATGTTGGATCTTATTCATGCAAAAGAAGGATCAAACATTGTCAAAGTTCTGTGAGTTTAAAACATTGGTGGGGAAAGAGTCGCGGAAGAAAGTGAAGGCTCTAAGGAGTGATAATGGTGGAGAATACATCTCTAACGAATTCAAAGACTTCTGCAACAAAGAAGGAATTCAAAGAGAACTCATAGTGCCTCATAACCCACAACAAAATGGGGTCGCAGAGAAGAAGAACAAAACGATCATGGGTGCAGCATGAGCGATGTTGCATGATCAGGGCCTACCAATGCATTTGTGGGTGGAAGGATGCAACACTGTGATTTATGTGAAAAACTGTTTTCCTCATAGAGTACTTGGAATGAGTACACCTGAAGAAGCTTTCACTAGTAAGAAACTTGATGTTTCTCATTTTAAGATTTTTGGCTCATCTGTTTATGTGCATGTGACCAAGGATGCCAGGAAGAAGCTTGAACCGACTGCTGAAGTTGGGATATTTGTGGGGTACATAGAAACACCCCATAATTATCATTTATATTTTACTAACAGTAAGATGACTGTTATGCCATGGGATATTAAATTCGATGAGCGGAAAGCCATGCGGTTGTCGCTTGAGAGGGAGCTAGACTTGCATGCAGAGGATGAACTGCTGGTTCCCAAAGATGAGTCTCAATATGTGGATCAACCACATGAGTAGGTTCATGGAGTGGAGGAAGCCACTCAAGCATAGCCATCCATCAGAAATGTAAGAAAGCGCACCACAAAAGTTGATAGATAATAGATTGAGACTAGATGTTGCACAGAATGTAGGAGCACCTACTTCACAGTGTAGATAGAGACAGTCTCCTGATTGATTTATTGGATACATGTCTCTCATGAGAAAATGTATTGTGACTGAACAATGTTCCTTTCAGGAAGTAATGTAGGATCCTAGTTGGGTTGATGCTATGGTGGATGAATATGACTCCATTGTAAAAAATAGTGCATCGGAAATTGTCCCAAGACCGGTTGACAAATCAGTGGTAGGTTCGAGATGGATATACAAGGTAAAGAAAGCTGCTGATGGGAGTGTGGAGAAATACAAGGCTAGGTTTATGGTCGGGGGTTTCTCACATATCAATGGGATAGATTATGATGAGACCTTTGCACCTATCGCAATGTAATCTTCCATAAGATCCATCTTTGCACTCTCAGCGCAGATGGGCTAGTGCATTCATCAGATGGATGTAAAAATTGCGTTTCTCAATGGGATCATTGAGGAATATGTGTACATTGAGCAGGCAGAAGATTTTGAGACCTTTGACATGGATTCGCATGTGTGAAGTCTCAAGAGAGAATTGTATGGGCTGAAGAAAGAACCCCATGCTTGGTACACTCGGATAGACATCTATTTCACCGGACTAGGTCTCACCAAAAGTGAAGCGGATGCAAACCTATACCAAATTGTGGTGGAGGGTAGTATTTTAATCATTTTTCTTTATGTTGATGAGTTAATATTGACTGGTGATGAGAAACCGATACACTCATGCAAGGAGGACCTTGAAAAGGAGTTCGAGATGAAGGATTTGGGCCTTCTTCATTATTTCCTTGGATTGGAAATATGGCAACGAGATGGTGAAATTTTTTTTTCTGAAGGCAGGTAAGCAAGGGAGATACTGGGTAAGTTTCACATAGAGGGTTTCAAACCCATGGATACTCCTCTTCTAGGAAACTGGAGGAAAGAGGTAGTGGATGCTACTGTCTATCGACATTTAGTGGGTTCGCTAATGTATCTAGTGAACACGAGACATAACATTTGCTTTGCAGTTAACCAGCTGAGTCAAGAAATGGTTAAGTCTACCAAGCTCTTTTGGAAGGTGAGCAAGCATGTCCTAAGATACCTGAGGGGCACATCTGAGTATGGATTATGGTACAGACAGATGGATGAGGTGAATTTGCATGGATTCATAGATGCAGATTGGGTGGGTAGCTCAATGGACAGAAAGAGCACATCAGGGGGGATATTTAGTATCGTATCTACATCTATTTCTTGGTACAGCAGGAAACATAGATCTGTGGCACTTAGTTCAGCGGAAGAAGAATACATGGCAGTGATTCAAGATGCATGTGAGGCTATCTGGATGAGAAAGATCTTGGTTGGTTTGTTTGGTTCTCATTTAGATCTGACAGTGATTCATTGTGATAATCAGAGTCACATTCAACTCTAGCTTAATCCTATTTTTCATGATATATCTAAGGATATAGATATCTGATATCATCATCTCATAGATTGTGTGCAGCGGAAGATCATGTTGCTTCAGTAAATTCCTACGAAAGATCAGGATGTAAACATTCTGACGAAGGCCCTCACCAAGATAAAATTCGAATACCATAGAGACATGATTGGGGTGAAGGATAATCCCTTTCTTGTTGAGAGGGAGTGTCGAAAATTCAACAATAAATGTGTGTCTAGTTTATTTTTCCCTTAAATAAATTAGACAATAAATATTAATATATTATCTCATAATTACTTGAAAATAGTTAATTGAAATGGAAAATTAGTTAGCTATAGGAAATTCAAGTTCAAAGGTTGGCTGGTGGGACGTGGAAGTTGAATTAGTTGTAACTAAGTGACTTGAAGTTGTAACAGAGTTATAAGTGTAGTTATTTGAGTTGTGAAGTAGTTTAACTCAGTTAAGTGAGTTAAGCTCAGTTGTACTAGTTGTAACTGAACTTACACTAGTGATATTTCAGTGAATTAATTATTAATTAATTCACAATCAGTGATCTTACATGCAACTAAAAATTTACCGCTGTTAACTACATGCATGTCAGATCCAATGGAGACACAGTTGAGATAACAGGTGAAAGGGATAGTTTAGCTATCAGTTGTGATTTGAGTGAAGTGCACTCATGAAATCACACACACAGTGGATGTGCCCATGAGAAATGAGTAGCTTAGGCAAGAGGTATTCGAATAATTTTGTAGGTTTTCAATTGTAGGGATTGCGTAGAGGAGGCAGGCTGTCGGGAGGCAGAGAATTGGCACATGTATTTGTTGATTTTTGTATGACAGTGTGAAATGATTGTATTGTACTGAGAGCTCTTGGATTAGATTTTTGTATGAGATTGTTTCATGATCCATGATATACATAATATATGATATTGGTTTTTTTATCTTTATGCTTTCCCGATAAAACATCTGTGTTATGTGCGATTGATCGTTCTTCTTGATATTGCAATTGGCGATCATGTTTTAAATTCCGCAAGATTTATAGTAGAAGTGATTCTATATTTAATAGTTTTATATAATTGTTATATCAGGAGAATCCAGGAAATACATAATTTGTATTGAAAATTTCTACATGGTATCAGAGAGAAGAAGATTGTAGAAGCTGGGTTTGTGATTGGATAGAATTTGAATTTGCAGAAAGACTTTCTTGGTGCTACATCTGATTCAATATCGAAATGGATTTCAATGGCTTGAGGTTAGAGTATGCACTCGAGGGCAGATTGAACTACATTTCTTGGAAGGATAGGATGGAGGTAGTACTCGAAGACAATGGCTTGAAGGAATTCATTGACAAAGATGTTCCTAAGCTAGATGCTGCAGATGCTGCAAATCTTGATGCATGGCAAAAGAAAGTGGAAAAGGTGAGGAGGATCCTGTTGGAGGGAGTACAAGACCACATTGTCTCAAGAATCCATGGGAAATTCACAACATATGCAATGTGGAAGACTTTTATGGATCTATTCCAAAACAACATCAACCATAGGAAATTGGTGCTCAAAGATAAACTCAGGAAGATCAAGATGGAGAAGGGTGACTCCATTCCAAAATATCTCACGAAGTTTGTCCAATGTCGGGATGAGCTAGGGAGTGTGGGAATAAGAGTCACCGATGATGATTTGTGAGCTTGGCTCTCTTAGGACTTCCCAAGAGTTGGTATAGTTATCAAGACTCTGTCAATGGAAGGGAAAAATTTCCAGATTGGGAACGACTATGGTCGGATCTAGTGTAGGAGGAGTTTAGGTGGAACACCAGAGATGGCTCTTCATCAAAGAATGACGATGAAGAGGATTTTTCTTTGGTTTCCAAGGCAAATAAAGGGAAGGGGAATAAATTCCATCCAAAATCCAAGTCTAAGGGAAAGAAGTTGTATTTGTCCAAAGTGAAGTGTTTTCACTGCCATGAACATGGGCATCTTGCTACTAATTGTTTGTAGAAGAAGAAAAAAAAGAAGGTTGTTGGAGATGCAACTGGTGAGGCCCTTGCCTTGCAATTTGAACTTGACTTCTCCTTGATCGCATGCATGGATTCAAGTGCATTGGGATTGGTGTGGCGCTTCATTCCACATGACGGGAGATAAGATTTTTTTCAGTGACTTGGAGGAGAGAGATCTCAAAATCCATATAGGTATGGGCGACAATGGACGATATAGTGTGAATGGTATTGGTGCCATTACCTTTTAGAGGGATTCAGGTAAACCATTTCAATTAAAAAGTGTTATGCATGTTCCAGGTCTGAAGAAAAACCTGGTCTCAGTCGTAATGTTGGAGGAAAGAGGCTATAATATTGTTTTTAGTGGTGGAAAAGCTTTTCTGTGACATAAACAATGGGTCAAGTAAAGAGGATAGGGATTCGAGTTAAGAATATCTACATGGTGCAGGTAGATGGTTGTTCTTCCATGATGAGAAAGACATAAAAAGTGGTGATCCAGAATGAGGGCGAATTATGGAACAGGCGATTGGGCCATCTTCATCATGGAGCCTTGAAGATCACATAGAAAATATCTAGTGGACTTCCAATGGGAACACTTGCTTAGTTAGATTAGTGCAAGGTTTGCACCATGGGGTAGTATGTAAAGTACACCTTTCATGAAAAGGAGAACCGTGCTTCAGTGATCCTGGAGAGAATTCACACAGACGTGTGTGGACCATTCTCAGTTGCTTCAACAACAAAACATAAGTATTATGTTATTTTTGTTGATGAATTTTCTCGTAAATGTTGGATCTTATTCATATAGAAGAAGGATCAAACATTCTCAAAGTTCTGTGAGTTTAAAGCATTGGTGGATAAAGAGTCGGGGAAGAACGTGAAGGCTCTTAGGAGTGATAATGGTGGAGAATACATCTCTAACAAATTCAAAGACTTCTTTAGCAAAGATGGAATTCAAAGAGAAATCATATCGCCTCATAACCCATAGTAAAATGGGGTCGTGGAGAGGAAGAAAAGAACGATCGTGGGTGCAACATGAGTGATGTTGCATGATTAGGGCCTACCAATGCATTTGTGGGCAGGAGCATGCAACACTACGATTTATGTGTAAAACCACTTTCCTCATAGAGTACTTGGTATGAGTACACTCGAAGAAGATTTCACTGGTAAGAAACCTGATGTTTCTTATTTTAAGATTTTTGGTTCATCTGTTTATGTGCATGTGACCAAGGATACTAGGAAGAAGCTGGAACCGACTACTGAAGTTGGGATATTTGTGGGGTAAACAAAAACACCCCATAATTATCGTGTGTATTTTCCTAATAGTAAGATGACTGTTATGCAACGAGATATAAAATTCGATGAGGGGAAAGCCATGAAGTTGTCGCTTGAGAGGGATCTAGACTTGCATGCAGAGGAGGAACTATTGGTTCCCAAAGTTGAGTCTCAAGATGTGGATCAACCACATGAGGAGGTTCATGGAGTGGAGGAAGATACTCAAGTAGAGCCATCCATTAGAAATGGCAGAAAGCACACCACGAAAGCTGATAGATTGAGAGTAGATGCTGCATAGAATGTAGGAGCACCTACTTCACAGTGTAGACAGAGACAGTCTCTTGATCGATTTACTAGATACATGGCTCTCATGAGAAAACGTATTGTGACTGAACCATCTTCCTTTTAGGAAGTAGTGCAGGATCTCACTTGGGTTGATGCTATGGTGGAGGAATATGTCTCCATTGTCAAAAATAGTGCATGGGAAATTGTCCCAAGACCAGTCGACGAATCAGTGGTAGGTTCGAGATGGATCTACAAGGTAAAGAAAGCTTCTGATGGGAGTGTAGAGAAATAAAATTCCAATATTGTGGCCTGGGGCTTCTCGCAGATCAAGGGGATAGATTATGATGAGACCTTTGCACATATCACAAGGTAATCTTCCATAAGATCCATCTTTGCACTCTCAACGTAGATGGGCTGGCACATTCATCAAATGGATGTAAAATCTTTGTTTCTCAATGGGATCATTGAGGAAGAAGTGTACATTGAGAAACCATAAGGTTTTGAGACCTTTGACAGGGAGTCACATGTGTGAAGACTCAAGAGAGCATTGTATGGGATGAATCAAGCACCCCGTGCTTGGTACACTCAGATAGACATCTATTTCACTAGAGTATGCTTCACCAAAAGTGAAGCGGATGCAAAGATTTACCAAATTGTGGTGGAGGGTAGGATTTTAATCATTGATCTTTATGTTGATGATTTAATACTAACTGGTGATGAGCAGCTAATACATTCATGCAAGGAGGACCTTGCAAAGAGTTCGAGATGAAGGATTTGGGCCTTCTTCATTATTTCCTTGGATTGGAAATATGGCAACGAGATGGTGAAATTTTTGTGTCTCAAGGCAAGTATGCAAGGGAGATACTGGGTAAGTTTCACATGGAGGGCTGGAAACCCATGGATACTGCTCTTCTAGGAAACTAGAGGAAAGAGGATGCTACTTCTGGAGAGGTAGTGGATGCTACTGTCTATTGACAGTTAGTGGGTTCGCTAATGTATCTAGTGAACACGAGACATGACATTTTCTATGCAGTTAACCAACTGAGTCACGCAATGGTTAAGACTACCAAGCTCTTTTGGAAGGTGGGAAAGCATGTCCTAAGATACCTAAGGGGCACATCTGAGTATGGATTATGGTATAGACAGACGAATGAGGTGAAGTTGCATGGATTCACGGATGTAGATTGGGCGGGCATCCCAATGGACAAAAAGAGCACATCAGGGGGGATCTTTAGTATCGGATATACAACTGTTTCTTGGTACAACAGGAAACAAAGATACGTGGCACTCAGTTAATCGGAAGTAGAATACATGGAAGCAAATCAAGATGCATGTGAGGCCATCTAGATGAGAAAGATTTTGGTTGGTTTGTTTGGTTCTCATTTAGATCTGACAGTGATTCATTGTGATAATCAGAGTTGCATTAAACTCTTGATTAATCCTATATTTCATGATAGATCTAAGCATATAGATATCCGGTATCATCATCTTAGAGATTGTGTGCAGCGGAAGATCATGTTGCTTCAGTAAATTCCTATGGAATATCAGGATGCAGACATTCTAACGAAGGCACTCACCAGGAGAAAATTCAAATACCATAGAGACAAGATTCAGGTGAAGGATAATCCCTTTCTTGTTGAGAGGGAGTGTTGAAAATTCAACAAGAAATGTGTGTCTAATTTATTTTTCCCTTAAATAAATTGGACAATAAGTATTAATATATTATCTCATAATTACTTGAAAATAGTTAACTAAAATGGAATATCAGTTAGCTATAGGAAAATCAAGTTCAAAGGTTGACTGGTGGGACATGGAAGTCGAATTAGTTGTAACTAAGTGACTTAAATTTGTAACAGAGTTATAAGTGTAGTTATGTGAGTTGTGAAGTAGTTTAACTCAGTTAAGTGAGTTAAGCTCAGTTGTACTAGTTGTAACTGAACTTACAAGAGTGAGATTTGAGTGAATTAATTATTAATTAATTCAAAATTAGTGATCTCACATGCAACTGAAGATTTTCCACTGTTAACTACATGCATGTCAGATCTAGTGGAGACCTAGTTGAGATAACAAGTGAAAGGGACAGTTTCAATATTAGTTGTGATTTGAGTGAAGTGTACTCATGCAATCACACAGATAGTGGATGTGGCCATGAGAAATGCACAGCCTAGGCAAGAGGTATTCAAATCATTTTTCAGGTTTTCTATTGCAGGGATTGTGCAGAGGAGGCAGGTTTTTTGGAGGCAGAGAATTGGCACATGTATTTGTTGATTTTTGTATGACAGTGTGAGAGGATTGTATTGTACTGAGAGCTCTTGGATTACAGTTTTGTATGATATTGTTTCATTATCCATGATATACATAATATATGATAGTGGGGTTTTTATCTTTATGCTTTCTTGGTAAAACATCTGTGTTATGTGTGATTGATCTTTCTTCTTGATTTTGCAATTGGGAATTATGTTTTAAATTCCGCAAGATTTATAGTAGAAGGGATTCTGTATTTAACAATGGCATATAATTGTTAGATCAGGAGAATCCAAGAAATACATAATTTGTATTGAAAATTTCTACATGGTATCAGAGCATAGAAGATTGCAGAAGATGAGTTTTTGATTGGATAGAATTCGAATTTGCAGAAAGACTTTCATGGTGCTACATCTGATTCAAGATCAAAATGGATTTCAATGGATTGAGGTTAGAGTATGCACTCAAGGGCATCTCAAATTACATTTCTTGGAAGGACAAGATGTAGGCACTACTAGAAGACAATGGCTTGAAGGAATTCATTGACAAAGATGTTCCTAAGCCATATGTTGCAGACGCTGCAAATCTTGATGCATGGAAAAAGAAAGTGCCAAAGGCGAGGAGGATATTGTTGGAGGGAGTACGAGACCACATTTTCTCAAGCCTCCATGGGAAAGTCACACCATATGCAATGTGTAAGACTTTGACCTATCTATTCCAAAACATCAACTACCATAGGAAATTGGTGCTCAAAGATAAACTCATGAAGATCAAGATGGAGAAGGGTGAATCCATTCCAAAATATATCACAAAGTTTGTACAATGTCAGGATGAGTCGGGGAGTGTGGTAATAAAATTCACTGATGATGATTTGGTGAGCTTGTCTCTCCTAGGAATTCCCAATATTTGGCATAGTTATCAAGAGTCTGTCAATGGAAGGGAAAAAATACCATATTTGGGAACGACTATGGTTGGATCTAGTGAAGGAGGAGTTCAGGCGGAACACCAGAGATGGATCTTGATCAAAGCATGCTGATGAAGAAGATTGTTCTTTGGCTTCCAAGGCAAGGAAAGGAAAGGATTGTTCTCGTAAATGTTGGATCTTGTTCATGCAGAATAAGGATCAAACATCCTCAAAGTTTTGTGAGTTTAAAGCATTGGTGGAGAAAGAGTCAGGGAAGCAAGTGAAGGTTCTGAGGAGCGATAATGATGGAGAATACATCTCTAACAAATTTAAAGACTTCTGCAGTAAAGAAGCATGCAACACTGCGGTTTATGTGCAAAATCATTGTCCTCATAGAGTACTTGGTATGAGTACACCTGAAGAAGATTTCACTGGTAAGAAACCTGATGTTTCTCATTTTAAGATTTTTGGATCATCTGTTTATGTGCATGTGACCAAGGATGCTAGGAAGAAGCTGGAACCGATTGCTGAAGTTGGGATATTTGTGGGGTACACAAAAATACCCCATAATTATCGTGTGTATTTTCCTAACAATAAGATGACTGTTATACAACGAGATATAAAATTTGATGAGGGGAAAGCCATGCAGTTGTCGCTTGAGAGGGATCTAGACTTGCATGCAGAGGAGGAACTACTGGTTCCCAACGATGACTCTCAATATGTGGATCAACCACATGAGGAGGTTCATGGAGTGGAGGAAGACACTCAAGAATAGCCATCCATCAAAAATGGCAGAAAGCACACCACAGAAGCTAATAGATTGATACTAGATGCTGCATAGAATGTAGGAGAACCTACTTCACAACGTAGATAGAGATAGTCTCCTAATCGATTTACTGGTTACATGGCTCTCATGAAAAAATGTATTGTGACTGAACCATATTCCTTTTAGGAAGTAGTGCAGGATTCCACTTGGGTTAATGCTATGGTGGAGGGATATGTCTCCATTGTCAAAAACAGTGCATGGGAAATTGTCCCAAGACCAGTCGATAAATCACTAGTAGGTTCAAGATGGATCTACAAGGTAAAACAAACTGCTGATGGGAGTGTGGAGAAATAAAAGGCCAGGTTTGTGGCCTGGGGCTTCTCATAGATCAAGGGGATAAATTATGATGAGACCTTTTCACCTGTCGCAAGGTAATATTCCATAAGATCCATCTTTGCACTCTCGGCGCAAATGGGCTGGCACATTCATCACATGGATGTAAAATCTGTGTTTCTCAATGGGATCATTGAGGAAGAAGTGTACATCGAGAAACCATAAGGTTTTGAGACCTTTGACAGGGAGTCACATGTGTGCAGACTCAAGAGAGAGTTGTATGGGATGAATCAAGCACCCCGTGCTTGGTACACTCAGATAGACAACTATTTCACTGGACTAGGCTTCTCAAAAAGTGAAGCAGATGCAAACCTATACCAAATTGTGGTGGAGGGTAGGATTTTAATTATTTTTCTTTATGTTGATGATTTAATACTGACTAGTGATGAGCAACTAATACACTCATGCAAGGAGGACCTTGCAAAGGAGTTCGAGATGAAGGATTTGGGCCTTCTTCATTATTTCCTTGGATTGGAAATATGGCAACGAGATGGTGAAATTTTTGTGTCTCAAGGCACATATGCAAGGGAGATAATGGGTAAGTTTCACATGGAGGGTTGAAAACCCATGGATACTCCTCTTCCAGGAAACTGGAGGAAAGAGGATGCTACTTCTGGAGAGGTTGTGGATGTTACTGTCTATCGACAGTTAGTGGGTTCACTAATGTATCTAGTGAACACGAGACATGACATTTTCTATGCGGTTAACCAACTGAGTCAAGCAATGGTTAAGCCTACCAATCTCTTTTGGAAGGTGGGAAAGCATGTCTTAAGATACCCGAGGGGCACATTTGAGTATGGATTATGGTACATACATACAAATGAGGTGAAGTTGCATGGCTTCATGGATGCAGAGTGGGCAGGCATCCCAATGGACATAAAGAGAACATCAGGGGGGATCTTTAGTATCAGATCTACAATTGTTTCTTGGTACATCACAAAACAAATATCTGTGGCACTCAGTTCAATGGAAACAGAATACATGGTAGTGAGCCAAGCTGCATGTGAGGCCATTTAGATGAGAAAGATCTTGGTTGGTTTGTTTGGTTCCCATGTAGATCTGACAGTGATTCATTGTGATAATCATAGTTGCATTAAAATCTCTATAAATCTTGTTTTTCATGATATATCTAAGCATATAGATATTCGGTATCATCATCTTAGAGATTGTGTGCAGCGGAAGATCATTTTGCTTCAGTACATTCCTATGGAAGATCAGGATGTAGACATTCTGACGAAGGTGCTCACCAAGAGAAAATTTGAATACCATAAAGACAGGATTGGGGTGAAGGATAATCCCTTTCTTGTTGAGAGGGAGTGTTGAAAAGTCAACAAGAAATGTGTGTCTAATTTATTTTTCCCTTAAATAAATTTGACAATAAATATTAATCTATTATCTCATAATTACTTGAAAATAGTTAACTGAAATGGAAAATCATTTAGCTATAGGAAATTCAAGTTCAAAGGTTGGCTGGTGGGACATGGAATTTGAATTAATTGTAACTAAGTGACTTGAAGTTGTAACATAGTTATAAGTGTAGTTATGTGATTTGTGAAGTAGTTTAACTCAGTTAAGTGAGTAAATATCAATTGTACTAGTTGTAACTGAACTTACACTAGTGAGAGTTTAGTGAATTAATTATTAATTAATTCACAATTAGTGATCTCATATGAAACTGAAGATTTACCACTGTTAACTACATGCATGCCAAATCCAGTGGAGACCCAGTTGAGATAATAGGTGAAAGGGATAGTTTCGCTATCAGTTAAGATTTGAGTGAAGTACACTTATGAAATCACACACACAATGGATGTTCCCATGAGCAATGCGTAGCCTAGGCAAGAGGTGTTCAAATCATTTTGCAGGTTTTCTATTGCAGGGATTGCGCAGAGGAGGCAGGTTGTCTAGAGGTAGAGAATTGGCACATGTATTTGCTGATTTTTGTATGACAGTGTGAGACGATTGTATTGTACTGAGAGATCTTGGATTAGAGTTTTGTATGAGATTGTTTCATGATCCATGATATACATAATATATGATAGTGGGGTTTTTAGCTTTATGCTTTCCCAGTAAAACATCTATGTTATGTGTGATTGATCTTTCTTCTTGATATTGCAATTGGTGATCATTTTTTAAATTCCGCAAGATTTATAGTAGAAGAGGTTATGTATTTAACAATGGCATATAATTGTTAGATCAGGAGAATCCAGGAAATACATAATTTATATTGAAAATTTCTACATGGTATCAGAGCACAGAAGATTGCAGAAGCTGAGTTTGTGATTGGATAGAATTCGAATTTGGAGAAAGACTTTATTGGTGCTACATCTGATTCAAGATCAAAATGGATTTCAATGGCTCAAGGTTAGAGTATGCACTTGAGGGTAGATCGAACTACATTTCTTGGATGAACATGATGGAGGCATTACTCAAAGACAATGGCTTGAAGGAATTCATTGACAAAGATGTTCCTGAGCCAGATGTTGCAGACGCTGCAAATCTTGATGCATGGCAAAAGAAAGTGGAAAAGGTGAGAAGGATCCTATTGGAGGGAGTACGAGACCACATTTTATCAAGCCTCCATGGGAAATTCACACCATATGCAATGTGGAATACTTTGACGGATCTATTCCAAAACAACAGTGACCATAGGAAATTGGCACTCAAAGATAAACTCAGGAAGAGCAAGATGGAGAAGGGTGACTCCATTCCAAAATATCTCACAAAGCTTGTACGATGTTGGTATGAGTTGGGGAGTGTGGGAATAAAAGTAAATGATGATGATTTGGTGAGATTGGATCTCCTAGGACTTCCCAAGAGTTGGCACAGTTATCAAGACTCTGTCAATGGAAGGGAAAAATTGCCAGATTGGGAACGACTATGGTTGGATCTAGTGAAGGAGGAGTTCAAGTGGAACACTAGAGATGGATATTCATTAAAGCATGATGATGAAGAATATTTTTCTTTGGCTTCCAAGGCAAGGAAAGGGAAGGGGAAGAAATTCCATTCAAAATATGAGTCTAAAGGAAAGAAGCTGGATTTTTCCAAAGTGAAGTGTTTTCATTGTCACGAACATGGGCATCTTGCTACTAACTGTCCACAGAAAAAGAAGAACAAGAAGGTTGTTGGAGCTGCAAATGGTGAGGCCCTTGCCTCACAATTTGAACTTGAATTCTCCTTGATCTCATGCATGGCTTCAAGTGCATTGGGATCGATGTGGTATTTGGATAGTGGCGCTTCCTTCCACATGACGGGATATAAGGATTTTTTTAGTGACTTGGAGGAGAGAGATCTCAAAATGCATATATAGATGATCAACGATGGACGATACAGTGTGAATGGTATTGGTACCATTACCTTTCAGAGGGATCCAGGTAAACCATTTCAATTGAAAAATGTTATGCATGTTCTAGGTCTGAAGAAAAACCTGGTCTTAGTCGCAATGTTGGAGGATAGAGGCTATGACGCTATTTTCAGTGGTGGAAAATATTTTCTGGGACATAAAACAATGGGTCAAGTCAAGAGGATAGGGATTCAAGTTAAGAATTTCTACATGTTGGAGGTAGATGGTTGCACTGCCATGATGGGAAAGGAAGAAAAATTGGTAAGTCGGGATGAGGGTGAATTATGGCATAGGATATTGGGCCATCTTCATCATGGAGCCTTGAAGATCATGCAACAAATATCTACTGGACTTTGAATGGGAACACTTTCTCAGTTTTATCAGTGCAAGGGTTGCACCATGGGGAAGTATGTAAAGTCCGCCTTTCATGAAAAGGAGAACCGTGCTTCGATGATCCTAGAGAGAATTCACATAGACATGTGTGGACCATTCTCAGTTGCTTCAACATAAAAACATAAGTATAATGTTATTTTTGTTGATGAATTTTCTCATAAATGCTAGATCTTCTTCATGCGAAAGAAGGATCAAACATCTCAAAGTTCTGTGAGTTTAAAGCATTGGTGGAGAAAGAGTCGGGGAAGCAAGTGAAGGCTCTGAGGAGCGATAATGATGGAGAATACATCTCTAACAAATTGAAATAGTTCTGCAGCAAAGAAGGAATTCAAAGAGAACTCATAGTGCCACATAACCCACAACAAAATGGGGTCACAAAGAGGAAGAACAGAGCGATCATGGGTGCAGCACGAGCGATGTTGCATGATCAGGACCTACCAATGCATTTGTGGGTGGAAGCATGCAACACTGTGGTTTATGTGCAAAATCGTTGTCCTCATAGAGTACTTGGAATGAGTACACCTAAAGAAGCTTTCACTGGTAAGAAACCTGATGTTTCTCATTTTAAGATTTTTGGTTCATCCGTTTATGTGCATGTGACCAAGGATGCCAGGAAGAAGCTGGAAGCAACTGCTGAAGTTGGGATATTTTTGGGGTACAAAGAAACAACCCATAATTATCGTGTGTATTTTCCTAACAATAAGATGATTGTTATGCGACGGGATATAAAATTCGATGAGGGGAAATCCATGCGGTTGTCGCTTGAGAGGGAGCTAGACTTGCATGCAGAGGAGGAACTATTGGTTCCCAAATATGAGTCTCAAGATGTGGATTAGCCACATGAGGAGGTTCATGGAGTGGAGGAAGCCACTCAAGTAGAGCCATCCATCATGAATGGCATAAAGAGCACCATGGAAGATAATAGATTGAGACTAGATGTTGCACATAATGTAGGAGCACCTAATTCACATCGCAGATAGAGACAATCTCCTGATTGATTTACTGGATACATGGCTCTCATGAGAAAATGTATTGTGACTAAACCATCTTCCTTTCAGGAAGCAGTGTAGGATCCCACTTGGGTTGATGCTATGGTAGAGGAATATGACTCCATTGTCAAAAACAGTGCATGGGAAATTGTCCCAAGACCGGTTGACAAATCAATGGTAGGTTTGAGATGGATCTACAAGGTAAAGTAAGCTGCTGATGGGAGTGTGGAGAAATAAAAAGCCAGTTTTGTGGCCTGGGGCTTCTCACAAATCAAGGGGATAGACTAACATGAGACATTTTCACCTGTCGCAAGGTAATCTTCCATACTATCCATCTTTGCATTCTTAGCACAGATGGGTTGGCTCATTTATCAGATGGATGTAAAAACTACTTTTCTCAATGGGATCATTGAGGAAGAAGTGTACATTGAGAGCAGCGAGAAGGTTTTGAGACCTTTGACAGGGAGTCCCATGTGTGCAGACTCAAGAGAGAGTTGTATGTGCTGAAGCAAGCACCCTGTGCTTGGTACACTTGGATAGATAGCTATTTCACCAGACTGGGCTTCACCAAAAGTGAATCAGATGCAAATCTATACCAAATTGTGGTGGAGGGTAAGATTTTAATCATTGTTCTTTATGTTGATGATTTAATATTGACTGGTGATGAGCAGTTGATACACTCATGCTAGGAGGACATTGCAAAGGAGTTCGAGATGAAGGATTCAAGCCTTCTTCATTATTTCCTTGGATTGGAAATATGGCAATGAGATGGTGAACATTTTATGTCTCAAGGAAAGTATGCAAGAAAGATACTGGGTAAGTTTCACATGGAGGGATGCAAACCCATGGATACTCCTTTCCAAGAAACTGGAGGAAACATGATGCTACTTCTGGAGAGGTAGTGGATGCTACTGCCTATCGACAGTTTGTGGGTTCACTAATGCATCTAATGAACATGAGACCAGGAATTTTCTATGTGGTTAACCAGCTGAGTCAAGAAATGTTTAAGCCTACCAAGCTCTTTTGGAAGGCGGGAAAGCATGTCTTGAGATAATTGAGGGGCACATCTGAGTATGGCTTATGGTATAGACAAACGGATGAGGTGAAGTTGCATGGCTTTATGGATGCAGATTGGGTGGGCAACCCAACGGATAGGAAGAGCACATCAGGGGGGATCTTTTGTATCGGATCTATAGTTGTTTCTTGGTACAATAGGAAACAAATATCTCTGGCACTCAGTTCAGTGGAAACATAATACATGGCAGCAAGTCAAGTTTCATGTGAGGCCATCTGGATGAGAAATATCTTGGTTGGCTTGTTTGGTTCTCATTTAGATCCGACAGGGATTCATTGTGATAATCAGAGTTGCATTAAACTCTCGATTAATCATGTTTTTCATGATAGATCTAAGCATATAGATATCTGGTATCATCATCTCAGAGATTATGTGCAGGGAAAGATCATGTTGCTTCAGTACATTCCTACGGAAGATCATGATGCAGACATTCTGACGAAGACACTCACAAGGAGCAAATTCGAATACCATAGAGATAGGATTGGGGTGAAGGATAATCCCTTTCTTGTTGAGAGGGAGTGTTGAAAATTCAACAAGAAATGTGTGTCTAATTTACTTTTCTCTTAAATAAATTGGACAATAAATATTAATCTATTATCTCATAATTACTTGAAAATAGTTAACTAAAATGGAAAATCAGTTAGCTATAGGAAATTCGAGTTCAAGGGTTGAATGGTGGGACATGGAAGTTGATTTAGTTGTAACTAAGCGACTTGAAGTTGTAACAGAGTTATAAGTGTAGTTATGTGAGTTGTGAAGTAGTTTAACTCAGTTAAGTGAGTTAAGCCCCGTTGTATTAGTTGTAACTAAACTTACACTAGTGAGAGTTCAGTGAATTAATTATTAATTAATTCATAATCAGTGATATCACATGCAACCAAAGATTTACCACTGTTAACTACATGCATGTCAGATCCAGTGGAGACCCAGTTGAGATAATAGGTGAAAGGGACAGTTTGGCTATCAATTGTGATTTGAGTGAAGTGCACTCATGCAATCACACACACAGTGGATGTGCCCATGAGTAATGCGCAGCCTAGGAAAGAGGTATTTGAATCATTTTGCAGGTTTTCCATTGTAGGGATTGCGTAGAGGAGGCAGGTTGTCTGGATGCAGAGAATTGGCACATGTATTTGCTGATTTTTGTATGACAGTGTGAGACGATTGTATTGTACTGAGAGCTCTTGGATTAGAGTTTTGTATGAGATTGTTTCATGATCCATGATATACATAATATATGATAGTGGGGTTTTTAGCTTTATGATTTCCCGGTAAAACGTCTTTGTTATGTGCGATTGATATTTCTTCTTGATATTGCAATTGGTGATTGTGTTTTAAATTACACAAGATTTATAGTAGAAGTGATTTTGTATTTAACAATGTCATATAATTGTTAGATCAGGAGAATCCAAGCAATACATAATTTGTATTGAAAATTTCTACATTTATCCAGGTACGAGAACAGAGAGGCATATTTGGCCATATGATGAGCATGACCAAAATCGACTACCCACTCATGTTGTGAGGTATGAGTAAGCAACACTTGAGAAGTTCCAACTTGGAAGGTAAAATTGTCAGTCGATTGATTGAGAACTAACACATCTCCTTCGAGCTTCTTAACCTTTACCTCTGAGTTGTCCCTCTTCTTCCAACAATTTTTCTCCACATGTCCATGCTTTCCACAATATAGAAATGTTTCCTTCTTTCAATTCCTCTGAATGGATGTTTACTCATCAGTCTTCAATGTAGTTTTTTGGTTAATACATTCTTGTGTGTGTATAGGAGCATCAAAACATCCTCTTTCCTTCTAATTCATATTTTCTTTTCCCTTGAGAAAGTGAGCCTGATGTTTACCACCAAGCATCCCTTCATCAAGAAACCTATGTTTCTCATTAATTAGTAAGCCCGAGGGACCTTATATGGACTGAATATTGTAGCTCAAAGAGTGACAAAGGGACCGAAAATATATTGTGGCTATAGGTTGAGTATTCACTATAGGATAGACACGTATGATGATAGGAACCTCCGACACTACAACCATAGTGGTTGAAGGTGTCGAAGGAGTACTGTTGACTATAGTGGGTATGGGAGTTGAAGGAATCCCAGTATCTTTCTGACTCGATTCAATACTCATCCTTGTATGATCGCAAGTCTGGTAAGTGGAGGTGTATGTACCACATATGATAACTTTACACCTTTTAGAAGGAAAATACTCAAAATGCAGTGGTAACTGTAACAAGCGGAGATACCTGCAGGGAAGCTGGTCTGGCTCCACGATGACTCAAGAATCGTGATATAAAAAAAAAAACAAATCCTAAGGCCAACTAATAATCAAAGAGAACACCAAAGTAAAATAAACAAAAGGCCAATATGCACACAAACAGGATAAATTCGTTGAAAGGAGCCTCCCTCTCTAAAGTAGGTATTACTCGCCCAAGAGGGGCCTAAGAATCCTCTTCTAAATATCAGGGGTAACATAATCAGTTATAAGGGCTCGTGGGCTTAAAAACAAGTTGGTCAGATTCCCCAGAGAGGTAATCCTCCATAAAGGTTGTGTGTTGTTCAACCCGTATCTGACCCAGGGCACTTGCAAAATAACCCCTACAAGTAACCTTTGTGGTACTTAAGTCAAGAAACTAAGCAACCACGATATAACTGATGCACGGACGAACAATCATAAGTTAGATCCACCTTATGGGTAGGGTAACAAAGCCTGAAACCTCAAGAGAACCACCTCTCACAGAGGTAAAGGTACTAGCAAGATCCCCATATACGAATAGATCCTTAGAAATATATCTGACGCTAAGAATGTATCGGGGGGATATCCCTTCAACCAACCTCACACAACCTTGTGATTAACTCCAGTGTAAGCAGAGCCTCTTGATATTGCCTATTATACAATGGATTTCTTCACTCCCTTAGTTAGACACATATGTTGATTTAATAGCCATGGAGAAGTTTACTCACAAAATCCTATTCCAAGGCTCTAAATCCTAAGCTAGTTTGTGCACCCTAGAAATTAAAATCGTTACTAATCAATTTTAACTTATAAGCGTTACTTTTAGTGGACTTTCTTAATCAAAAAGGTGCGGTCGTGAAACTAACGATGTTATGACTCGGCAAGTAAAATAAATGAATATGAACACAATGCAAACTCCTAACTTCAATTCCCAATAAATGATATGCTTTTCAAAATGCAATTTTCAATTTAGTTATGCAATTCTAAATAAGATGCAATCTTTCTTTACATGTACTACAATCAATGATAAAGACCATACATTCATGTTAGAATTTATCCATTGGTGAACCATACATTCATGTTAGAATTTATCCATTAGTGAACCATAAACCTACACTAGAAGATCCATAATATATAGAGGACATAATCAAAATATTATACATACCTAAATGGTGATTTCTCAATTTAGCAATCGAACATACAACAAAAAAATTGAGGTGGTGGTCAACATCATGCCTCATACATGGTGAATAAAAATGTTGTTGTAAAGTTGCAACTGTATTTGATGTGACAAAATGCCCAACCAACTTCAAGAAATGAGATTGACAAATCAACAAATCCCTAGGTTCACTTGCAAGTGAGCACATCCTATCAAGTCAATACAAAAGATCTTTATTCATATGAAAATCAACCGAATTGATAATAAGTATTGTGTAGGTAGTGTGAGATCCTTATTGAATGGTTGCATAAAATTTCACAAAATTTATGTGTGTATTGTAGAACTCTTGCTAGTGTTCTATATCACACCTTTTTGTGCTAATAACCACTATGAATGCTATTGGTGGTCGACTCGAATAGTATTCTACATTTTTATCACTTCAATGTAAATTTTTGATGGTGGGTTGGGGATACGTTACTAGCCCCAAAATTTGTTTTGAGGATGCCATAAAAAGGTCGGTAGTTTCTGAACATTTCTGGAAACTACTCCAGTAGTTTCCCAACGCTTTTCAAAACTTGTCCATAATTTCTTGAAAATGGTTTTTTCTCCTATTTTTAATTTAAAAACAAAAACAATAACACCTATATTAATCCTTAAAAACCCCATTAATCCTATCATATGACAATAAAAACGTCAACAGTAAAAAAATCTCTCAAAAGAGCATAAAACATGATTTTTCAAAAATAGAGCAGAAAACCGATAGGGAAAGAGCACGTAGAAACATTTAATGGAAACAATTTACTTGATAATATTTTCCTAGAAACCCAAAAATTGTAGGTTGGGTTTTCTCTCATTTCCTATAATTTCCTAGTTAGTCTACATTCAATGTCTTGTTGTTAACATTGGCAGTCCAGCCACATCTCCATTCCAAGCAAGGTTAGAGTATTTGAAATCACTTACCAATATTTCCCTCCTTTCCCTCAGTCTCGGATGGCCCTTGCTGGTCTCGCGTGCAGGTCTCCATCTCGGTCTGGAATGACCCTCAGTCTCGGATGCCCTCAGTCTCAATGCCCTTAGTCTTGGATGCCCTCGTTCTTAATGCTATCAATCTCAGATCTCGGTCTCCACTCCTAGGTGGGGTTTGGCTTCTCTCAGTGTCTCAATTCCCTTAGTTTCAATGCCCTTAGTCTGATCGAATATTAGTCTCCACTCCTACGCGGGGATAATGTTATGAGTTTGGTTGCTCTCTTGGTCATGAATGGAATGGGCATGGGGATAGTGTTATGAGTTTTGAATATTGTTT
Source organism: Picea engelmannii (assembly GCA_009831015.1). Classification (NCBI taxonomy): domain Eukaryota; kingdom Viridiplantae; phylum Streptophyta; class Pinopsida; order Pinales; family Pinaceae; genus Picea; species Picea engelmannii. The sequence goes on from ML780681.1 coordinate 774,568, forward strand.
TTTTTTTTTTAATAATTTTATTTATTTATTTTGTTTTTAATTTAATTAATATATAATTAAATATATATTATATAATATATATATATATATATATATATATATATATATACACACACACAACACCTAAGGGCATTAGACAATTCAAGGATTCCCTTTGTGTATCTATGCCTTGGCGGCCTCCTAGGAAAAGGGTGGTTGGTTGGTTGCTTGTGTTGACTAAAATCATTTAGTGAGAAACATTGGTGGTTAATACTCATGACTTTTGGCATTGCTAATGTTTTAACTACAATGAGTAAGAACGACACCTAGAAACCACAACACAATTCCTCTCTAGGGGGTCCTTAACATCAGAGTTGGATAAGGACACCATTAGGAGGATTTTTGCAGTAAGGATGGGTAGAGAGGCCTTAACCATGGTTGAGGAAGAAAAACAAGTACCTTAGAATCTTGTTGAATATTTCAGGGCTTGAGAGCCTTGAATAAGTCCTCAAACGAGCACATCACTCATTTGTAAGACTTCCTTGAAGGCCTCCAAGTAGGATACAAGTGCCATGAGTAGGTTTTGTTCCCTAGAAATGGGTCTTAACACCTGAAAATGGTTAAGGGGCGAGTAAAGGACTTAATCCATAATTGAACCTTCTCAAGCTCATTTTCCATGAAAAAAACCTAGAAACCATGACATGAGCTCTCACTTCAATGTCTTTGGAAGAAGATTTGGAAATGAGTGTCATTTATATGTTTTGAATACTACATATGAGTCTTGAGGTCTTGAACATGGTTGTGGTATGGAAACAAGCCTCAATCCCTTAACCATTGTCAAGGGAGGGAAACAACAACTCAAGCCCCAAACATATCATATCTAGATCAAGCACCATGAACAAGTCCTTAGGTCACCACACAAGACCATGGATGGGTCACAAGACATTAGTTATCATCAAAGAATTAAAACAAGTGCCTTATAATATTGTTGAAGATTTTTAAGCTCAAGAGCCTTGAACAAGTCCTCAAACCAACATAACAGAACTTTGGCCTTTAAGAGGGATATAGGCATCATCATGAGGTTGTGCACATTGAAAATGGGTGTAGAGGCATAAACATGGAAATTTGGAAACAATGGCCTAAAGCCATAAATAAACCTTCTCAAGCTCAACCACCATCGAAAACACCTAAACAAATGAAACAAGTCCTCTCTAGGGAGTCTTTGGCATCCAAGTTGAATATGGGTGACATTATGAGGTCTTATTCATCATCGATGGGTTTTAGCTAGTTCATGGCCTATGTAACATATCATTCACCTCAAAGTACCCTTGTAGGTTATTTTTGGACTATTTGAGGGATACAAGTACAATATAAATGGGTGTTGAGGGCTTAACATGCAGGTTAAGGGGGAAAGAATGGTCTTAATCCCTAAATCATGAACCTTCTGATCTCAAATTCCATGGTTAGGCCCGGAGGAAAAAAATTGGACCTTATTCCCTAAACATCACTTCTTAGGATCAATCACCATGAACAACACCTGCAAATTACCATAACACAAGCCCTATCATCTATTGGGTTTTTAGCATCATAGTTGGAATATATGGACTCCATTAAGAGGTTTGGTGCAATGAGTTATATATATCATAGGATATTTACCATGGTCGAGGAAGGAAAACAAGTTGTGCCTCAAGATATTGTTGAATAGTCTTGAGCTCAAGAGCCTTGATTAAAGACTAGTGCTCAAGCCAACATATGAGTCCATTGTATGGGTTGTTTTCAAGCCTATGAGTGTGTTATATGAGTTAAGAATTAACACTGATGCATGTTGGAGGTAAGGGGTTGCAGGGGTTAAGTTATAGAGGATAGTGGTTATGAATTATAAGGGTATAAAGGTTATGCAAGTGATGGGTTATATTAGGGTTTATAGAGGTTAGGTGTGATTGAGTTATAATAGTTAGGTGTTAGGTGTCTTAAGCTAATACATTAATTCATCTACCAAAACTTGATTATATCCTAATAACCCATCAAGCATAAACATCAATACTAATCCCCTCACCTACTATGGAAAAAGGAGAAGTCTTTTATAAAAATTCCTTTCAATGTTTTCCATTTCCATGTCTCACCTTTTTCCTCATATACCTTGTACCATTTATATGTTATATCTTCTAATATTTTATTTGGGAACATATGTGGCCATAACATCTCATCACAATGTCTAATTAGAAGAGTGCATTCTCTAATATTATTCTAAAAAACAAGTGGTATTTCCCTTATTCATAAGAAATATTTGACATTATCCTTGGGGATAGCCTCAATACTCCAACATACCCTCTTTCTAGAGTCATATATTTACATCCACTATTCATAGAGCTCGGTTTTCAAATTATAACCCACAGATATTAAAGACCCTTAAAGAACCTCTCCTATGAAATTAGGTTTAATATGCCCATCATTTTCATTTAGGGCCTGATACAACTCCTTAATTCCATATTATTATTCCCACTATTTTGACCAAGGGTTACCTTCCTCAAGGTATAGAGGTATGACAATTCTTCTTCCATTTCCTTTGAGATTTATCCTATCCTTCTCTATAGAGATTTTTTCTTTCATTTTTCTTCCCCAAGGTCTTCCCACAAGGTCTTCATACACCTTACTTTCTTCAACTAGGTTGATGATATCAAAGTTMGTAATGTTTGATATTCCCATAATGCTTKATTTGACCCMTTTGTACAACCCAATAGGTTCTATAAACCTTTGGTCATATAACTTAGAAAAATTTCTAGAATTGACCAAGTGGGGTCTCCGCATCTAAAAGATTCTAGACTTGATTGGTGCTTGAGCCAACACATGAGTCCATTKTATGGGTTGTTTGCAAGCCTATGAGTGTGTTATATGATTTAAGAATTAACACTAATGCATGTTGGAGGTAAGGGTTTACAGAGGTTAAGTTATAGAGTATCTAGGACATAAAACCATGAAACCCCTRGGCCATCCAAAGATCAACTTGTAAACCTAACTTTGTGATGAAAATCACAAGAGTAGTGAAAAAATACTAGTGTAGGCCTTATGTAAAATGAGGGGTAAAAATAGCAACACAAACTGGATAATTTTGAACATAATCATAATTTCATTCCTCTTGCCAATGCCAATTTCTAGTAGGTTTGATTCCTAGCTTGCAACCCCAATGGATGAACCATCAATAAATTGACTTCATTAACTCAAGTGGATCTATTTTTTATTATATTTGTTAAAGTGGATTTAACTACTTTGTTTTATTATTGAATTACCAAGTCGAGTTGATGTCGCATAAGTTTCAATTCACCCACCACAAATGTCATGCATCGACCCTGCATAGTGAGAAGTGAATGGGGCCAACATTGAAATTTATTCAATATGTGTCTGTACACATCGAAATTTGAAATGGTTAGACTAGACAAATGCCTTGATGGTATGGGAGGGTTTCAAGACTCAAGGATGTATAATGTCCCCACATAATCTTTGAGATCGTCCACATTTGCATCAACGTTCATCATGCACCTCTCATTGTCATCATTCRTCATTCCATTCTATATAATCGGTGTTGGAAATATATTTAAATTTTACATGGACCTTCCAATACACCTATAAAAAATTTATTCCACTGAACCTGCATAGTGAGCAGTGAATGGGGCCAACCTTGAAATTTTTTCAATATGTTCCTGTATGTGTCTAAATTTGACATGGTTAGACTAGATGGTTTCTTTGAAGGTATGGGATGGTTTCAATACTTAAGGATGTTTGATGTCCCCACATAATACTAAGGAGGGTTTTATTATTGAATTATCAAGTCGATTTGATGTCGTAGAAGCTTCAATTCACCCACCACAATGTCTTGCACCGACCCCGCATAGTGAGCAGTGAATGGGGCCAACATTAAAATTTATTCAATATGTGTCTATATGCATTGAAATTTGGAATGGTTAACTCGACACATTCCTTGATGGTATGGGATGGTTTCAAGACTGAAGGATGTATGATGTCCCCACATAATCTTTGATATCATCAACATTTGCATCAACGTTCATCATGCACCTCTCAATGTCATCATTTTCCATTCCCTTCTACAGAATCATTGTTGAAACTATCTTGAAATTTGACATGGACCTTCCAATACATCCATCACAAATTTCTTCCATCGAACCTGCACAATGAGCAGTGAATGGGGCCAACGTTGAAATTTTTTCAATCTGTTCCCGTATGCGTCGAAATTTGACATGGTTAGACTAGATAGTTTCCTTGAAGGTATGGGAGGGTTTGGATACTTAAGGATGTTTGGTGTCCCCACATAATAATTAAGGAGGTTTTTATTATTGAATTACCAAGTCAATTTGATGTCGTAGAAGCTTCAATTCACCTACCACAAATTTCATGCACCGACCCCACATAGTGAGTAGTGACTGGGGCCAACGTTGAAATTTCTTCAATATGTGTCTGTATGCATAAAAATTTGACATGGTTAAACTAGACACATGCCTTGATGGTATGGGATGGTTTCAAGACTCAAGGATGTATGATGTCCCCACATAATATTTGAGATCGTCCAAATTTGCATCAACGTTCATCATGCACCTCTCATTGTCATCATTCGTCATTCCCTTCTATAGAATCGTTGTCAGAACTATCTTGAAATTTGACACGGACCTTCCAATACAACCATAAAAAATTTCTTCCACCGAACCTGCACAGTGATAAGTGAATGGGTCCAACGTTGAAATGTTTTCAATCTGTTCCCGTATTCGTCGAAATTTGACATGGTTAGACTAGATAGTTGCCTTGAAGGTATGGGAGGGTTTCGATACTTAAGGATATTTGATGTCCTCGCATAATACTTAAGAAGGGTTTTATTATTGAATTACCAAGTCAAGTTGATGTTGTAGAAGATTCAACTCACCCACCATAAATGTCATGCACCGACCATGCATAGTGAGTAGTGAATGGGCCCAACATTGAAATTTCTTCAATATGTGCTTGTATACATCGAAATTTGACATGGTTAGACTAGACACATGCCTTGACGGTATGAGAGGATTTCAAGACTCAAGGATGTATAATGTCCCCACATAGTCTTTGAGATCGTCCACATTTGCATCAATGTTCATCATGCTGCACCTCTCATTGTCATCATTCGACATTCTGTTCTATAGAATCGTTGTCGAAACTATCTTGAAATTGGACATGGAACTTACAATACACCCATCACAAATTTATTCCATCGAACCCTCATAATACTTAAGGATCTCATAACACCCATCACGATACTTAAGGATGTTTGATGTCCCCACATAATACTTAAGGATGGTTTGATTATTGAATTACCAAGTCGAGTTGATGTCGCAGAAGCTTCAATTCACCCACCACAAATGTCATGCACCGACCCCGCATAGTGATCAGTGAATGGGGCCAACATTGAAATTTCTTCAATATGTGCCTGTATGCATAGAAATTTGACATGGTTAGACTAGAAACGTGCCTTGACGGTATGGGAAGGTTTCAAGACTCAAGGATGTATGATGTACCCACATAATATTTGAGATCGTCCACATTTGCCTCAATGTTCATCATGTTGCACCTCTCATTGTCATCATTCGTCATTCCCTTATATAGAATCGTTGTTGGAACTATCTTTAAATTTAACATGGAACTTCCAACACACCCATCACAAATTTCTTCGACCGAATGGGGCCACCGTTGAATTTTTTTCAATCTGTTCCTATATGCATTGAAATTTCACATGGTTAGACTAGATAGTTTCCTTGATGGTATGGGAGGGTTTCAATACTTAAGGATGTTTGATGTCTCTGCATAATATTTCAGATTGTCCATGTTTGCATCAAAGTTCAATATAATGGATGTCTCATTGTCATCATTCGTTATTTCTGTTAGCATTGAGAGCCACTCGCTAACTGCATGAGGATAAGCCCAATACCCATCAAAATAAATTAAAAGGATTAAAATGGTTTGAGAAGGTGGATCAGTGAGACTGTAGAGAGAGGAACGACAATAGAAGTAACTACAAATCAGTTTGGGACCATTGGGATATGGAGTCATAAGTATCGTGGATAAGGAAGGCATTTAAACCACCTATCAGACAAAAGGATTAATGTGGTGATGAGGAGAAGAAGACAGAAAATGTATGGTGAACCATGAATGATGGGCATGATAAAAACAAATCCTCCATTGCCTCAGGGATCCATAAATCAGAGAGATTACATCCAGACAATGAGAAAAATAGAGAAAATATGATGAACCATGAAAGATGGGCATGATAGCAACATAACCTCCATCACCTTAGGGATCCATAAATCAGAGAGATTACATTCAGGAAAGAAGGAAAAAAAAGAAAATGTGACAAACCATGAAATATGGGCATGATAGCAACATAAGCTCCATCGCCTTAGGAATCCATAAATCAAAGAGATTATATTTAGACAAGAAGAAAAACAAAAACAACGTGTAAACTAAGAAGATGGTTCGATAAAAATGATTCAAAGGAATAATTTAATAAGATATATTTACAATCCAAGCCCTCAGGCATACAAACTAAAAAATTACAGAGCCCTGCTCCTGAAACTCACTAGGCTCTCCATCCTATGAAGAACACCCCATCAACAAAATATCAAAACTACTTTTTTATACTGAGATCAGTCCCCCACTATCAAGAGTGTGATCTGATCACTACATTCAAAGAATTACATCTGAGTAGTCTTCTGTCAGAATGTGCATGTATCCCTCTGTTAGACGCGATATTGGATCACCATGGGATTGCAGGGAAATCCATTCACAGGGGAACTTCATGTTGATAGTCTACATCCACGGCTAGTGCTTCCATGCTTTCTATTTATGGAGTGAGACGACGTTTCAACCACTACTCCTCCTTCATTAAATAATATTTCCTCGGGATAAGAATGAGGCTAAATGCTCAGGGAGCTACCATACGCTGATAGTGGTGCTTCAAGTCAACTCGTCACCTTGAAACCATGATGGTCTCACTCTATAACCAATGCGAACATCCTCTACCTCTGGTGTAGATCTTATGAAATCTGCACCTTTTTCTCTATGCTCCCAAATCTTTTGGTGCCAACTTCTTCTCTACTACACCTTTCCTGCATGCGACCTGGGACCATGACCTGGCACTCATCCCCAAAGGCACTTTCAGTATTTCACTTTTCAGGGAACTTGCGCATTGCTTCACGCAAATCCTCCAATTCATGAAGTTGTGAATCCACTGCTCTCATCGCATGTGCCCCTCAAGATCTACGGTCCAGATTTCCTTCGACTTTTGAGAACTGGAAAATTCACACACTCCTCATTCTAAATATCCCGCAGTGACTTTATTTGTAGCTCAGATCTGACGCCACATGTCCTTTTTGTCAATGGCTTATGCTCATTTTGGGTTTCAGGACTTCAAGCCTTTGGATGAATAAATTTAACAATCTTTCGGGGTCCTGACTTTTGCAAAAATTTCCCCACCATCGATCTCTCCCAATGAGATCTGACAATTGAGGCTTATCATGTGCTTGATATTTGACTTCGGGATTTTTCTCTGACGCTATACTTCATGCAATTTTGGAATTTTGAATGCCCGTGAGCTGTTGATCTAAGCTACTCCTAGAATCTCCGTTGCCAAAATATTAAAAATACCTGCTTCTTACATTTGAAGCCCATAATAGACTGTTATGAAAGTTGCGCTTTGAGCTCAAGGTTGATACCTGTGCAAGAAAAGGATTGGGTCACCCTGTGAACCTTAGAAAACTTTATGTGATAACAATTTCCATCTATATAATCTTTGTCGAAACTCTCTTGAAATGTCATGGCACTTCCAATACACCCATCATCAATGTCATCTTGCATCGACCTCGCACAGTGAGCAATGAATGGGGCCAACGTTGAAATTTCTTCAAACTGTGCATGTATGCATCAAAATTCGACATGGTTAGACTAGACACATGCCTTGATGGTATGGGAGGGTTTCAAGACTGAAGGATGTATGATGTCCCCACATAATCTTTGAGATCATCCATGTTTGCATCAACGTTCATAATGGATGTCTCTTTGTCATCATTCATTGTTTCCATATGTATAATCTTTCTTGAAACTCTCTTGAAATTTCATGGATTCCAATTCACCCACCACAAATGTCATGCACTGACCCCACATAGTGAGCAATGAATGGGGCCAACATTGAAATTTCTTCAATATGTTCCTGTATGCATCAAAATTTGATATGGTTAGACTAGACACATGCCTTGACAGTATGGGAGGGTCTCAAGACTCAAGGATATATGATGTCCCCACATAATATTTGAGATCATCCACATTTGCATCAATGTTCATCATGCAAGTCTCATTTCCAATGTTTTTCATTCTCTTCTATAGAATTGTTGTCGAAACTATCTTGAAATTTGACATAGAACTTCAAATACACCCATCACAAATTTCTTCCACCAACCGCACATAGTGAGAAGTGAATGGGGCCAACATTGAAATGTTTTCAATCTGTGCCCGTATGCATCGAAATTTGACATGGTTATACTAGATAGTTGCCTTGAAAGTATGGGAGGGTTTCGATACTTAAGGATGTTTGATGTCCCCACATAATATTTGAGATCATCCATGTTTGCATCAACATTCAATATAATGGATGTCTCATTGTAATCATTCTTCATTTTCATCTATAGAATATTTTTTGGAACTCTCTTGAAATGTCATGGCACTTCCAATACACCCATCAAAAATGTCATCTTGCATCAACCCCGCATACTGAGTAGTGAATGGCGCGAACGTTGAAATTTCTTCAAACTGTGCATGTATGCGTCGAAATTTGACATGGTTAGACTAAACACATGCCTTGACGGTATGGGAGGGTTTCAAGACTCAAGGATTTCTGATGTCTCGGCCACATAATCTTTGAGATCGTCCATGTTTGCAACAACGTTCATAATGGGCGTCTCATTGTCATCATTTGTTGTTTCCATCTGTAGAATCATTGTTGGAACTCTCTTGAAATGTCATGGAACTTCCAATTCACCCACCAGAAATGTCATGCAATGACCCCATATAGTGAGAAGTGAATGGGGCCACCATTGAAATTTCTTCAATATGTGCTTGTATGCATCGAAATTTGACATGGTTAAACTAGACACATGCCTTGACGGTATAGGATGGTTTCAAGACTCAAGGATGTATGATGTCCCCACATAATCTTTGAGATCGTCCACATTTGCATCAATGTTCATCATGATGCACCTCTCATTGTCATCATTCGTCATTCCCTTCTATATAATCATTGTCGGAACTATCTTGAAATTTGACATGGAAATTCCCTTCTATAGAATTGTTTTCAGAACTATCTTGAAATTTGACATGGAATAAACTATCCATGTCAAATTTCGGTGCATGTAAAATGTGAATAGAGTATCCATGTCAAATTTCAGTGCATATAGAAACATTTTGAAAAAATTCAACGTTGGTCCCATTCACAGGTCATTGTTGTCGATCATGTACTCTAGCCCTAGTACACTGTCTTTTAATAGTCTTTTCCTTTAAAATTCAACCGATCCGAAAATTAAAATGAAATAAGGATGAGATGAGATGGTATATAGAGTGGGTTTATGAGTGATCTTTGAGTATAAATATGAATGAATGAACTTCTCTTGGTTTCGAGAATAATTTATTCTCTACTAAACAAGGCCAACCACGTGAAGGTGGAAGTTGATATGGTCCCTTCCCCCCCCCCCTCCCCTCACATCGCTATCAATTCCCCAATAACCAATCTATAAAATAGAAAACAAACAAAAGCAACATAGTAATTATGCATAGAAACTACCAAAACAAAAATAAAATAAAACTTAAAAACATGTGATTAACCCACATAAAAAATTGTTTAAAGAGAATAATTCATACAAATTAAAATATCTAGTTACATACCTCATCGACCAATGCAACATTTGTATAATCCTTCTTTTGTATCTTCTTCTTGATCATCCAACTCGACATCTGTTTCAACATCCGGTTCAGAAACAATGTTGAAAGGATTGATAATATCATCATCATCATCATCATCAATGTCATTTTTGAGCATATCTTCATCGATATCATCATCAATAAATCATGCATTGTCTCCTACACCTAGTTCATCTTCTTCGTCTTCTTCATCTGTCGACCCATATTCTTCCTGCTCTAGCTCTACATCATCTTCTTCTTCAATATCATCTTCCTCATCTTTCTCATCTACAATATACTTTATTGACCTTCCTCTTGGATCATATCTAACAACAAATGACCAATCCCTCTTACCTGGAACCTTTGAGTAAAAGACTTGTTCACATTGACTTGGAAAAACATAGCGGTCATTTTCTTTTTCAAAAAATGTTGTTTTAATCATCGTAAATCCGTTGGCATGTTGAATAACAATTCTTTCCTCATCATGTTCATGCATTCGTAACCTATACCATTTGACATCCAACAAAACTAATTTGAAGGAATTAAAGTCACACTCAATTATATCATTCAAAAACCCATAGTATCCATTTTCATATTCTCAAGGATGTTTGTCACTCCTAGAGGAAACATTAGTGACCTGGAATATTGCAGTTATCCCACTATCAAAATTTTTTCTGGTTTCATCCAACTGTTTGATGCAAAATTTACAATCATTGCACCACATAGCCTTGTGGTGTTTCAACTGCAATGTGCCAGACATGTAAAAGATGCATTTTCAATTAATAATAAACAAATTTATATAACATGGAAAGTATAATATGAAAAAAACACACCTACAGTAACATTAATATAATATAAAATAACTGAATAAAATGGGTGAATTTTCTTGCCTTTCCATCTTTCAAACAATATGCTAAATCTATTTCCCTCTGCGTAACACTGAAATCTCCATTACGATGAGCTTCTCTAACCAATTCAAAAAGTTATTTCCATGATAACCTACCGCCATGACGTTCTTTACATCTATCAATCCATACCTTCATCCAATCAAGATTATTTGCAATGTATAAATGTAGTGCATCTCAATCTTGAGCAACTGACCGATCAAGAAATCACAATTCACCAATATTAAATATTAGTTATAACCATGGTAAATATTAATAAATGATGAAAGAATAAATATTAAATGAGTATGGTCATATACACAAAAAAAAATAAAATTATATTTATTAAAAACACACACAATTTAATTACCTCTCACTTTATTCATTGTACCTTTCCCCAATAGTTGCTCGCTTTCAATTTTTTTGATGGAGTTCACATCCCAAATGCAATCCATTGCATGCATAGCTTGTGCTACTAATTTAGGAAGATACTGACTAATATACACCATGGATTCATATACCATATATCCCTCCACCATAGAACCCTCATGACGTGCTCTTTGTCTAACCAAATCCTTCAATGATTTCAAGTGTCTCTCCACCATCCACATTGACCTTGTGTGTATAGTTCCACACATTTCAATCTCCTTAACTTGGTGTATGAGGCAATTTTCTTGTGCATTGAAAAATGTTGGAGGTAGATACTTCTACATTTCACACATTAGCCGAGGAATTTCTCTGTTTCGACACTTTATATCATCTTCATGGATTTATTTCAATGATAACCATCTATAGATCATGACCCAAGAAAACAACATGTTTCAACAAAACATAATACATATTACATTACAAGTAAAACACATGTCATTAAGTACAACAAAAAATTGAATTTTTGTTTCGCATATATATTGCAACTACCTACCTCATGTATTTTCCAATATCACATATAACGTTTTTGACATTGTTGTCAAAGTTGTTTGGGAGAGATAAAGGTAGAGCATACTATAACAATAAAAACGAATTGTTACTTGTTCAAAACTAGACTAAAAAATAAAAATCTCAAAAAATGTGTACGACCAATATATAAATATGAATACTAAAATGATTAATTACCTTAATGAAGGTATGAATATCATGTGTTTTTACCGCACCAAATTCACCTTTCTTCGTTAAGATATTATTTATGTTTGAACAAAAACCTGTGGGAAATTTAATTTTTTGAATGACCTATTTTACACCATTGCTTTGTTGCTTTGTTATAACCATGGATGGTTATTTTGTTCTCCATAGTTATTTGATCAGGTCACACTTTGCATTGCATGATTGGCTTCCTGAATGTCATTACAAATTTTGATAATTTTTTCTTTATCCCTCCCGCCATCTATGATTCACCATAATGTTTTTTTCACATTCTTCCCGATATGCATTGTATCAAATAAATGAACTATTTTTAAGTCCTTATAGTAAGGAAACCTCATGAATTGAGTGGGATAACATTTCATTCCTCGTGGAAGCCCATTATTACTACCTTCATGAAGACGACATTGATGACGCATAAAAAAAATCAAAACACTATTTATCAAATGCGGTAAAATAAAATGAATAATTAAAACAAAATTTCAAAATATGATTCCATTTACGATACATAAACAAAATGCGTAGCTCAATGATTAATTATGTCATATTCCAACTTCCATAGGCGAGGTGTCATTCTTTGTGGTTTTAGTCCAATCTCTTGTTTCCCATTGAAAATATATTTTTCAGTAGTACGATACTTATGGTTCTTAGAGAGGAAGTGTCTATACTCATCAAACACCTCCTTGCCTAATTTTTTTGACCAACGAGATTTCATCTTAGGACCACAAACTGGACATGCAAATTTACCCTTTGTTTGAAGACCTGTAACAGATGGATTAATGTGAATTATTAATATACGAAATGATTATTTAAACAACATGCATGATATATTCAATTAATTATATACTATTCAAGTGTGCAATGTGGAACGTTACATACCACAAAAATGTGTTAGTCCCGGGGCATAATGAATTGTCCATAAAAGTATTCCACGACATTGAAATTCTTCTGCCCAATTGGTTTACAGATGTCATACATAGTGATGCCCTCCCATAACTTTAGTAGCTCGTCGATAAGAGGCTCGATATACACATTCATATGTTTAACTTGGTGCTTACCTAATTGTTTGAAATTACACGAAATTACTACCATGGTATGTATATATACATAAATAAATAAATAAAATATGTTATGCAAAAAAAAGAGAAAAATGAAAAATTTTAACTCAAAAATTAATATAAACAAATACATGAAATAATCATTGTCAACATTATGTTCTCCCTCTTTATTGACATCTAAGGAGGAATGTTGTTGTTGATAAAAAAATTAGGCCACATTAAGTAAACACACTGAAGCTCTCCAAATGGATTAACACCATTAGTTTCCAATGAAAGCCTAACATTACAAGGTTCATCTGTAAATTTTGTCCATTTTGCAGCAATTTCCTTAAATGTGTAACCATCTGCAGGCATTCGAAGAACTCCATCTTCAATTCTCTTTCTTGCATGGTAATCCATAAAATGTGCTATGCTTTGGCAATTGAACAGTCGCTGCAAATGTGGAATTATGGGAATATGTCAGAGAACCTTTCGAGGGACCATTTTTGTTACTTGATCGGTTCAATATCTACTGATACCACATACCGAGCATTTTGTTTTCGACACATGTTGTCCATAATATATAATATTATCATCAGGACATGCATCTATACTTTGATACTCCATTCCAATGTCTTTCATAATGGCATGTAAATATCGATATGTGCGAGGTAAAATATTTGACGAGGGTAACAAAAATTCACCTAACAATCTAAAACATAAAAAATAAACAGTTAATGTAAAGAATAGTAATTGTAAATATTGCATTTTTATTTTACACATTAATCAACACTAAAAAAAAAGGGGAAAAGACAACCTTTATGCATATGTAATGAAACATATTACATACCTTAGGATCTGTGTCATACAAGTGTTCGACAAATGATTCATAACCTTTAAGTTCACCAGCAACAATGTAGTGCAGAGAATATTTTCTCTTGACCCTTTATAAAGTCGTTTATTTTCCTTTTCAATCAGAGGTTCATCATAAATACCATCGTTATTGTCCCCATGATCCTCATCTAGATGACCGGATAAGTCTTGGATCATTTGATTTGTCCCATCATCTTGAACTATGTTATTATTTTCATCTACTTCCATGGGATCATTAACTTGATCTTCATTATCTGCTTCAAGTTCTTCATCGTGTACACCATCATTTCTGCTACTACTTGGTGCTTTGTGCATAAAGTTAGGGGGCAAATCTAACTTTATAATTACAAAAAATCATGAAAAATTAGTGCATGTATAAAAAAATATAAAAGTTTGAGAATACAATAAATATTAAAACATATAATGAATGTATATATAGCTAATTACCATGGGACGATATTCATATGATCCCCCATACATGTGCCCATATTTTCTACAATGTTTTTTAGCCGTTACTATCAAAATTCTTTCGAGACGTTTAGTACAACAATTTTTGCAAGGGAAATAACATTTACCGTCACCCTTTTCATCCTCTTAATTTTTTCCCCACTTCTAATGTTTTCTAAAATTCTTCCCCACAAAAATATACTGAACAAAATACATGTTTTTTGTTCGCTAAGAAGACCAACTTATATCCTTTTTAAACTATCATTATTATAGCAAACTTGTTGCAACATCCGTAAAATGCAACATATTTATAGATTTTATAGCGTCGCAATTCCAATGATAGTTGACCTAGTCAAAGTTGACTTGGTCAAATACTAGGTGACCGTTGGGATGGGGAAAACCTAGTTTCCATACCGTCACAAGTGCGACGAATATTTTACCAATGTCGCAAGAGAGACAAAAATGCAATATCGTCGCAAGAGCGATGTCCTTCTAACTTCATTGCAAGAGAAACATGTTTTTGTAGTATGTCGCAAGAGCGACGTTATCGGGCAATATGGAGAAAAAAAATAAAATTTCCTCTATTTTTCGATAGTTTGACCATTTTTGTCCATAACGTCACAAATAGAACGTCGGAATTTTTCCAATATGTACTAGTGTATGTATTCTATGGTCCGTGATATTTCCATAGACTACTCCTGGACCCCAAATTGACTTCAAAGAAAGGAGTTATGCCCTCCAGAAGTATACTAGTGCCAAAACTATACCCTTAATTGTTTAGGCTATACCTTCTTCATATGAGCCATGAGCCATGTTTTGCACTCATAATAACTTGTTGGAAAGATATCCTAGAGCTATTTTATTTAAAAAGCAAAAAATGTATGTGGTTCGTTAGGCACTTATAATTTCATGAAATTCAAACTCTGAAAAATGTTGCTTAGGGCCTCAAAATGCCCGAGGAAGATTATAACCTTCAAAATCCTGATAATTTTTTGAAACTTTTTCCTAGTTACTGCTTACATGGTTGTTGATGTGGCATTCTATGTCCACATGGAACCCTAAGATGATGTCATATCATCCTCTTGGCCACCCTGGCCCTACCTTGTCATCCTTCATCACCTTCCTCCTTCTGTATTTCTTTACCTTTCTCTTCTTTACTTTACATTTTTTGTGTTTTATAAATAATAATATTTTTTTTTTATTTGTGGACCCACCCGTACCAGCTTCCACATGTCACCACAAAAATGGACCATGCCACCGGCGAGTCCCATCCATACCTTACCTCCGATATTTTCCATTGGTCGTGGTGATGGGTGGGTCCCATCCCACACCTTTACCTCTGGCATGAAACTTTCCCTCACCCTAGTTCTAATAGTGGAGGTTAGAGATTGATCAATGATTAAGGTTGATATCGCATCGCCAAAGTGCTATAGGGTTAACGACCCTCCGCGATGCGATACCAAAAACCTCCCATGAAACGTGGCACATTCCCATAGGTTTCGCATCGCCAAGAAATGTTTCCAAAACCGCCATGCGATACGACTTACCGCCCAACTTCGATACCACTTGTATCAAGGTGAATACATAGAGAAGATGTTGGAAAGGTTTCAAATGCAAGATGCAAAACCAATTAGTACACCTTTGTCCATCCATTTCAAATTGACTAAGGAGAAGTGTCCCAAGACACAAGAGGAGATAGACTATATGTCCAAGGTTTCTTACTTGTCAACAATTGGAAGCTTGATGTATGCGATGTTGTGCACACAGATGGATATTGCACATGCAATGGGAGTTGTTAGCAGGTATATGAACAATCCAAGTAAAGATCATTGTAAGGAAGTAAATTTGATTCTCAAGTATTTGAGAGGTACTACTACTTAGGCATTATGTTTTGGAGGCTTAAACATTGTTTCACATTGATATGTTGATTCATATATGGAAAGTGATATACATAGAAGGAGGAGCACCATAAGGTATGTTTTTACTGTAAGTGGAAAAATAGTAAGTTGGATTTCGAAATTGCAAAAATTTGTTGCACTTTCAACAATGGATGCAGAGTATGTTTCTTCTACAGAGGCCAGTAAAGAGATGATTTGGTTACAGAGGTTTATGGAGGAATTGGGAAAGAAGCAGGAGAGTAGTAGGTTGTACAGTGACGGTTAGAGTGTCATTCATATTGCAAATAACTCAACCTTCCATTGTAAGATTAAAGATATACAACTCAGGTACCATTTCATATGATCAATTTTGGAAGATGGATAGTTGAAGATGGAGAAGATACACCCTAGACATAATTCTGTAGACATGTTAATGAAGGTAGTAACAAGGGAGAAATTGAGTTCCTACTCAGTTTCGATTGGCCTTCAAGCACGAAGGTGAAGATGATAAATTTTCTAAATCTAAAGATAGAGCATAGTCTAGCAGGTGTAGTAGCGGTGGAGTTGTTGTGATCAATTTTGAAGTGGGATATTGTTGATTATCTTCCCAATTCAATGGATTCTTAAACAATTTTTTTTTAGATGTAAATGAGAATACGATTGTAACCTGGTTAGGCATGTGCACCCTTGGTAAATTACTGGTAAAGTCTAAGATATAGACCTAGATGGAAAAAGGGGGGGAGCATGCGTGATTCCATGGTTATAGGCTTTGACGGAGGTTGGGCTTAGAGGTGAGTGGTGAATGTTCACTTGGCTAGTTTAGCCAAATTTGGTGAAGGGAAACCCCAAGTTAGTTTTAAAGGGGGGATTGTTAGGAGAAACTTGACTTGGTAAAATATTCAAATCTGTTTTAAATAAACAAGATGAAGCCTATACAAGGCTTAGAATACTTCATTGTATTAAGTGTAGTATAGTGTGGGAAAAGCGTGAAATATAATGTGCGAAAAGCGTGAAATATAGTGTGTGTGTATTATGAGATAGCATAGCAAAAAAGGGGAAAGAAAATGTAAAAATGAGTGAAGAAGAAGTTACAACAAATATGTTGTAAGTTGTATCCCTTTAATTGCGTGAACTTTAAATATGTTTTGTCTCTTGTATATTATACTTTCCATATTTTATTTTTAAATTATTTTAATTTTAATTTCTCCATAATTTATTTCCTAACAAATTATAGTTACTTATTTAACCCATCATATATATACAAGTTATTGTACACATTCATAATATCCGTTTCTCTTTCTTTTGCTTTATAAAACACAATTTAATTTTTTGAGATTAAATACTCTCTACTTAGAATATGTCTTGGTCTATATATATAGATATAGAACGAGATAATGAAATGTCTATAGTTTCGAATGAAAGAGCTTCATGCATGCTGAAATTTGACAGTGACCATTATCTAGACAACATTGTTTTAGTGATTGTCGTTTTGTAAGGTAAACTTCCTCTACTAGTATCTCGAGGATTTTAAAACAGCCTTACTTACCTCGTCCTCCTCCCTCCATGAAAATCTTTGACCACATGCTCAATGACACTTATGAGGCTTTCCTTCTTTTATAGGCAATACCCTCTAAAGTCGGAGCACGCCTTGGTTGCTCAGTTTCTTTATACAGGTTGTAAGTTCCATGAGTCATCTTCAGCGTTTTGTTGGTGTTTGATATGTTTTTATTTTGAACCTCTCACTGAAATGAGTGAGGATTTCTGCAAAAACTCTATGGTTTTTTAAATGTGTATGAAATGAATGAGGGTTTCTGTTCAAACTGTATCCGTTAAAATTGTATGGTTTTTTTAATGTCTAAATAATTAGGGTTTCAAGAGAGCTAAGCCTCGTGCATACTATTTCTTAGAAATTATGATTGTCTTTTTTCAAAAATATAATATTATGATTTGATTTTTTATTTGGAATATCATTTCAGTTTTTTCTAGCTTTTTACAATCTACTATGGATGAGATGTGTAATTTCTTTAGTATTCAACATGGAGTTGACAAGTGACATTTAAAAAAACATTAATAACAAATAAATATTTCAATGTTGGTTATAAATAAAATATTTCAATGTCTACCTTTAATAAAATAATTTTATATCAATTCTCTTTCTCTCTCTAGAGAAATTAATATATCAACTCTCTTACTCTCTATATAGAGAGAACCTAATTGAATGTAAATAAATTCTCTCTCTATATATATAATGTAAAGAGAGAATCTAATTGAATGTAAATAAACTCTTTCTCTATATATAGTAATGTAAAAAAAAAATCTTATTTGGTTAATAGGAACTTTCAGAATCATTGAGATGTATAGTTCCTTCAATACTTAATATGGAGTTGACATGTAACATTTAAAAAAAATTAATAAAGAAAATTAATTTCAATATTAACCATAAATTAAATATTTCTTTATATATGTCTAATTCTTTCAATATAGAATTAACACATCATTT
>ML780681.1:793491-832423 GCA_009831015.1 Picea engelmannii
ATGTTGAAAAATCCATAAAACATTTTGATTATATAAACTTAGTTAATTTGATTATATAAATTTAGTCACTCTGCAGATTCCACAATTTCTCATATAATTTCGAACAAATTTGAACATAAATAATAAAAAAAAAAAAAAAAAAACCTTTTAAATACTATAGAAAATTTCTCACGAGATAAACAATTTCCAGCCCCCAAAAAACACAAAACTTTTAAATACTACAACTTAATATCCTCCAAAGAGTTTCTACGACCGATCGATGTATTTAAAACTCTACCAGGGGTATTCTGCTGTCAAGTCTGTCAACACCATTTTTTGCGATCAATCGATAGACACCATTTTTTCGGGCTGCTGTGCAGCCATTTACAGAAAATAATTTATATGTCCTGCAGTTTAAATTTTTAAGATATGTACAAGTTTGTAGTTAAACTAGCACAGCTGCTAATTCGCAGTTGAGAATGTCGAAAGGTATAGGTTAAGAAAGTGTGCCATAAAATGTATGTGGTAATATGTAATCTGTTTGTGGTAATATGAAACGTTTGGTTGTATGGTTTAATTCTACTTAATCATTTAAACTTGGCAATTACATATCCTTACAGTAATTTTTTAATGTGATTAGGTAAATGTTAAAAAGTAAACATGTTAACGGATACCTTGATAAATGCAAGAAAGTTATTAACAATCCCATTGATTTTGGAGGACGACTAAGAATATGTCAGCATCTTCAATGCATAGCCATCAAATTAGGGTTTAAGATTAAATAAGGTTAAAAGATCATTAATTATACCCATTGTCAATAGATGTACGCATTTAGTCATAATTAAAATAGAAACAAAGAAATGAGAAGAAGCTTCGAAACTTAACGTGGTAGGTCGAACAATCAACCCACGTAGCAGTGGATTAAAGTTTATTGGGTTCAGCTTTGATTTGATTCTAGTTTCAGCCGAACACACACAGTACAGGGCAGAAACCTGTTAGTGTGTGGGCTGAACCTTGGAGAAGGAATTGGTAAGACCCGCCCGTATGAAGGCGCTCGTCAATCCTGAAACTTTGCCACCTGCATTCATGGCAGAGTTCTTTGCTTCAAGATTAACCGAAGGAGGCTTCCGTTCTTGGAGAGGCAGACGATGAGAAGTGATCTGGAAACACTTTTGTTGCATAACCGGGTTAAAAGTCCTGGAGGAGGGCGGAAGGCTCGAAATGGAAACTGGAACTGTCTCGGTGGTTCTCTTGTAGGATCCCAACCATTTGTATTTCATGTAACGGTACTCTCTCCATGGCGGAATGTGCATCTTTTTATTCTTCAATGATTGTCGGGCCGCGTGGCACATTATTTTGATGATCTGCTTCATTTTTCCCGCTTTCCCAACGAATATATTTGGCAGAATTTTCACCATGGTGCTGTATTCTTTAGTCGGCCTTGCTATTTCAAACTGCGCTCTGAAATCTATGTCCACCAACAACCTCTCCTCCTCCGACTTCCCTTGGCTTCTCTCCATTATTACGTCCACGTACTCGTAGTCCCCTGCATCTAATGCATACCAAATTGCATAAGACTTTCAGTAGTAGTATAATCCTTTTGCAGTCCACTGTCAAAGTATTCATAAACTTCATTATTAGCACTCTCTAAATCAAATTCAATGAATCTACTGACAAGGTAGAACAAACTCCAATTACATGAAGTAAAGTATGTGTCGTCTTTGGTCTTCTCCCCTAGTGATTTACATATCCCTGCCTTGTATCCCAACGCTCTCAAGTGCTTGATCACTTCCCTGAGCTGGTAGCTCTTACTACGATTCGCCTCCATATTCTCCTTGTTTTCCTGGGCATCCTTTACACGGCCCAGCAAATATAACTCTGCTGCAGTCATAGAAGACACCACGCTCTGCACTTGTTTATCAAAACCAAATTAATACAGGGCACGCATTCAAGAAATCCTTTGATATCATGGCATAAACAATTTCAAGGTACTGAGAAGCTTAAAATATGCCAATTTCAAGGTACTGAGACGCTTAAAATAGAAACCAAGAAGAGAATGACTGTACCTCTAGTAACTGAAGGGAGTCACAATCCGATCCATGCTCGTTCCCACTGCTTGAATCCTCATTCTTCTTCTGTATTTCCTTATGATCCTCAGCTTTCACAGTTTGATTCACAGGACCAGTGGACTTTTTGGGCTTCATATCCTCACAATTCACCACTGGGTACGCAGAGATCTGTACGCTCCCCTTGAGTAAATCTTCTGTCAGGTATCTCTTCTCCGTCGGATTGGCCACAGTGCCAAAGTTGGCCCGGTCTGAGGCAAACAAAGCCAGCATTGTTACAAAAACAAGATCTCTGCTATCCAAAATCTACTCGGCTGACAAAAAAAACTTCATGCGGTCACTTCAAATTTGTATACCGATGTTGCTCCGGAGTGGAACCCCACGGAGAGAGGACAAAATGATAACGGAGACGTATTAATATATACAAAAGACTAGAATTTTAAAGTATACACATTTTTGGTGTGCCTACTTGTGCTCGAAGGGCTAGGTATTAATAGAGAAAATATATGAGTATTATGACTAAAAGGGGTATTATGTGGTTGAAAGTTGAAGATAAGGATTACCACTTAGCAAAGAAAGAGGGGTTTTATAACTTAGCAAAAGATGTTTTAGGGGCTAAATTTAGCTCATGGGCTAATTTTCCATGGTTTTTCCAAAAATGATATTCGTTATTTTAAAAATGATTCGCCCAAATTCTATAGGATAAAATCATTTTACCTTAAAAAGAGCCAAAATTTTATAAAAATTATATAAAATACTAAGAAATTTGAATATTTTTACAAAAATATCAATTTCTGGGAGTTTATCCTTTTGCCTTTAATAATTATGGGTATTATTATTGTAATTTTAATTTGAGTAGGTGAATGGGTTAACTAATAAGATAACATATTTCTTATTTGTAAATGATTTATTGTAGTATAGTTTTATATATCAATTTGGTAATTAAGTATTATTATTATTATTGTTATTGTTATTATTGTGTTTTTTTCACCTTATGAATAAGGAGTTATATATATTAATTTCTTGTATAATAAGATATTATTATTTCATTTTTATTGATAAAATGTGTACACCTATATGTGGGTGGTGGAGTGAAAATGATATGTGAGTGCACACATCTTTGGGAGTGATAGGTGAAAATGTGCACATACACCTTTTCCCTAGGAAGATGTGTGGTGTAGTGGGGTGAAGATGATGCACACATCCTCATGGGTGATGGGATGAAAATGTGCAAATACACCTTTGTGCGAAGAAGATGGGTGGTGGGGTGAAGACAATGCGTGTTCATAAACTTAGTGGATATAATGATGCAATTGATAACAATTTTTCTTAGCAACTCCATGAAAAAGTTACAACAATTTGAGGGTTAATAGTTGAAATAACAAAGGAATCCATTGGACAAGCAACATGCCTTTCAATAATAAGAGAGAAATGGTTCAAAAGCAATAATGACTCCCTAGATGCAAAAGGGAGTTTCTTGTAGGCTCGAGAGATGGTAGTAGATGGAGGAAAGGGTGTGAAAAGAGACACGTTGTCAAAGCCATGGGACCAAGTGGCCTTGCATGTTGTTAGCATGGGGGGCTCACCTTGTTGACCAATATCTTATCATGTTCATTCATAATGGGGGTTTTTTAATTGTGAAAAATAATGTCAATATATTAAAGGTATTGGGGGGGGATGTGGGGTCTTAGGGAGTTTATAGGTATTGAGGGGTATAAAAAGGATATCTAGTAAAAATAGGGGTTTCTTTTAATGGAAAGATGTATTGGGAGGGGGGTTCAACAAGAAGATTTTGAGATTAATCAACATCTAGTGAAATTAGGGGTATTCTTTAATATCCCACAAATGAAGGCGCTATGTCACAGATTCACTGAGTGAAGACCCCATGGCTATTAGATACATTACCTATCAAGACCAACATAAAATTGTGCTATCTTATCAGTTCAAATTTTTGGAGAACTTAAGATGTCAAAATGCTATTAGCATTCCCTACATTCTACTAAAATCAGTAAAAAAATATGGTTATAGGTGTACAAGCAAGAAGAGAATCAACCATAGAAAACCATGGGTTAATTAAGCTATTGATTATTAATGCATTAAGGATAATACAACCCTATGTCACATGGGATATGTTTTTTTTTCCATTCAAAAGGGATTGTAGAGAGACCACAACCTTGTGGAGAACTTTTGCAAGACATAGCATTAGCTCCAATTGTAGCAATCGAAGAAATCTCATAAGCTATTGAGCCAGGGTAAGTTGTTGAGGGAATGGTTGAAACAAGATGCAAAAACTGATGTAGAATAGGTATCATAAGGGATATCCAATCTACTCTAGAGCCAAAATCAAAGCTTCAAAGTAATACCCCTAGGTTGATCCCCAAGGTTAAATATCCATGTAACTATACTTCACTTATAAGCTGGTGAGTTGATAGAAAAAGTTTGTTGGTTTGGTTCTGTGCACAATTTAATGTTGGGCGTCCATTTGTAAAAGGATAGATTACATAGTATAATTTTTTTGCATGCACCTTTGTAGTACACAGAAATGACACACTAAAACTGAAACAACTTAATGAATGCAACGCACACAAGTGTTAATGTGAAAGGATAATGCACTAGAGGAATAGGCATGCAACCATGGATTCAACGCGCACTGTCTTAGTGCACAAGTTTTGAAGACCAGAGAAGTCTTTTGTATATAAGTTATGATGTAATACACACCTATGTAAGGGCACAAGGGTGGCGCACTGAAAGTAGAGTGCGTCGCAACCCAGAAGTTCTGCATGTACTAGTTTAGTGCACGAACTTTATGTATTGAGGCTGGTGAGCCTGGATACAACAGATTAATACTGCGACACTAAGAATGTAAATGTAATCACAAGAAAATTTAATGAAAATACATCATTGCGGCAGACCGACCACGTAAAAGAGAATGGGGGGCTCAAACTCCACTAGCCAAGGTCAAGGTGGATGGGTTAAAGGGGCTTAAACCCAAAAAAGAATATTATATTAATATTTATTATAAACATAAAGTGAGGAATATTATATTAATATTTCTTAAAAAGTGTAAAGTTAGGATATATTATTTTATCCTAAGTCCTAAGGAGGGGACAAGTGGCTAAAGGAAGTTCTCAACATGACAAGTGTCAAGCTGGGAACATGTTGTGGACTAAAAGTAGTTCTCAACCTGATAAAGGTCAAGTTTGGAACATGCAGTCAAATGGTTTGGACTTAGTCCATTCTGGATGTGCTAGGAATGGGGGCAACCATCAGGAGTTGTGATCAACAACCGACTATTCTAGTTGAGAGCCAACTATCACTGTTATGGAACCCGATAGTTACCGTGACCAACATGTTGATTATTGTCATAGTTACCTTATATGGTTTATCTTGGAGAGCTAGACTGAGGAGACGGGTGGTCAGGCCCATGGGAGATTACATTCTCTCCTAGTGAGAGAATTGCTGGGAATTATTTCTCAAGGTTCCAAACTGTAGCGATAGGGATCTGAGATTTCATGTCTAGCCTATTACTGAAGCCCTGGAAGGGAAGTGGGGCAGCCAAAGGACTATTGAGTAGAGAAGGGGCACACTTCATGGGGTGGGACAGGCATGTGGGGAATGAGAGATTGTAGGTTGTGAGTGTGAATTGACATATGTGACAGACTTTCCTGTGACTGAACTACCTTTGACTGAGTTCCCGTTGAGTGAGAGACTTTATCCTGGTTGGGAACCCTTACCCAAGTGGATTTTAGTCCCATCTCGGGGGTGACCCATTGTTGATATTATGAATAGTGTGGTCTAAGGATGGGAGGAAAGTGGAAGGCATGTCCATAGTTGGTGTCTTTATTGCAAAGATAAGTGCCAAATTGTGTGTCAAATCATGTTTATAGTAATATTTATGCAATTACCGACACGGGTATATGTTATTTATGTTGCATGTGTAATTTTGTTATGATTGTATATAAATTTGTTATGAAAATGTATGTATTCATGCATTGAAGAGTATTTACATGTTTTAATTAGTGACATAGTTGTGTGTTAGGTAGCTAGAGAGGTAGTGCGGGGNCGAAGGGCCTATAGTGGAGGCCATTCAATGTAAGGTGGACTAGGTCCACTATAGTATTAAATAAGGCCCATTATGGTAGTTAGTTAGATATAATAAATGAAAGAGGACTTCTGCTTCTAGAAGCTTCATTGTCTATAATGTCCTTAGGTGGTTGGTAACACTATATAAATGGGTTCATGCAATGTAATGAGATATAGAAGAGAATTATTGTATTTGGAGCAGTAGCTTAATAGGAGGACGCCTCCTCGAAGAGGCAGGTGAACATGAGAGAACCCCTTCCATAATAGGATCCATTGTATGGTGTTGTCCTACCTCAAGGGTTTTATTATAATAGAGTGTGGTTTTCATATATTCTTCTTGGATATTTTTTGGTGTATTTTGTATTCAGATCTTTGGTTTTTAATAAGTTGTATCAAAGCACTTTCCTTGGCAAGTGTGGGAATTGTTTTTTTATTTTCCTAGATTTTTTCGGAGAAGAAAAAGAGGGACGTGATATTCTGGACAATTTATGTATATTTATGTGCAAAATTTGCAGAAACTATATTTGAGTTCCTCTCAGGAAAAAATCATTTGAAATGGAGTCTGGGATGTCAAGATATCAACATTTTAAAATTTGTAAATTTTCAAGGTTTTTTCTGCGGACGACGTCATGATTTTTTTTTTTTTTTTTATAGCACCCGAAGGCCGAATTTGCTAAAAACAATAAATATCTAAGTTCCTCTTTCAAAAATAGTTGATTAAAAAAAAAATCACCCAAATCAGAGCTCCTAAAGTGAAGATATCGTTGATTTAAAATCAATCATTTTTTGGGTTTTTTTTCATGAAAATAGTGGGACTGCAGAGTTCATAACTTTTCACACGGTGTTCATATTGCTATCAGATCAATGTCATTGGATACATATTTTTAAGATATTTCTTTTGATATATTATATGTTGTGTTTCCAATGAATATTGGCTCTCAACTCCTCATGGGAATTCTACAGAAGATTGAAACCCTTGAGCACCATCTACATGAGGGGCAACGAGCTATTAAGAATAATTTTCACAATATGCAAAGGATCTTAGATATAATGCATGAGAGATATATTATGGAAGATCTCAGGGATTAATATAATCAATAAGTATATGCTTGGTATGATTTTAAGTCCGATTTTGATGGTTGGTATATGGATAATTGTAATTTTTAGGATGACAACCATTTTCATATTTTATTTGATGACTCTAGTCCACCTTTTGTAGAGAACATCAATGTAACAAATCAGGAGCTTGTTATGATTCCCAGTGTCGATCCTGCATATTCTACAATGGTATATTCTCAAGGGCATGGATATTCTTATTTGGATCCACATGATAGGTGTCAGTATTTGGAGCATCATTTTTGAGTTGGTTATTGGGTTCTGATATCTTCCGTGTAGAGTTCACATGAGAATTTGGACATGGGACCCTAGTTTACAATGGTGGTTGGACTACTTTAGCATGGTGTCTTTCATTTATCAATGGGACCCTAGTTCTCTAGTATACTTCAACATTGTGGTCCACACTTATCCATGGGACCCTAGCATATGGTTGTACACCAAGCATTGAGGACAACGCTTTCATAAGGGGGATGGAATGTTAGGTAGATAGAAAGGTAGTGGGGGTCCCAGAGGGACGATAGTGGACGCCATTCAATGTAAGGTATTTCTATATAAATGGGTTCAAACAATATAATGAGATAGGAAGAGAAGTTTTGTATTTGGAGCTAAAGCTCATTACGAGGTTTTCCCCTCGAAGAGGAAAGTGAACAGGAGAGGATCCCTTCGATATAGGATCCATTGTATGGTGTTTCCATACCTCAAGGGTTTTCTTATAATAAAGTGTGGTTTTCATATATTCTTCTTGGATCTATTCTGGTGTATTTTGTATTCAGATCTTTGGTTCTTAACATTGTGTCATAGCAATTTAGGTGTAATTGTTGGTAAATTGGAATCATAGCTGATGACAAGAGTAGTTTGAGTGACGTGACTCGGCCTGAGTGGTCAGGTGCATTACAAATTGGTATTAGAGTCAAGTTTGGTAACATGGGTATGTTACAAATTGGTATCATATCCCAGTTTTCAACACTGAGCTTGGATGGGCCGAGTTAACATCATGTTGAATTCGTTTTTACAGCTAATTGAATTCGAAAGTGGCCATATTTTCAGTTACAATACGTTTATGATGGAAATTAGAAGGACTTGAGTGAAATTGGGTAAAATCCCCAATTTATGTTGCTAAAATTCCTGAAGAATTTGGAAAATTTGGTTAAGTGAAGAGATATTCCTTATTTTAATCCCTATTTTAGGAAATTCATATAGGAATTGATCAAATTTGAAGTTGTAGAGAAACTACAACATATTGAGCCGAATGTTTTGAATAGGATTCACAATTCGTGAAGGAATTTGGAAAAATTTGCACCAGAAATGTCAATCAGTGGCACACAGGGATATTTGTTGTTGCAAAGAGGTCAAATTTGAATGTACTGGAGAGAAATTGAGAAAATCTCATGATTGTAGAATGTCCCTGGTAGAAATTGGTTGAGAATCGAGAAAAAGCCCCAATTTATGTAGTGAAAATTTTGGAAAAATCAATTAAGTGTCGAGAGCAGTGTGCGCACTAAGTACTAATGATGCACATAAGAAGAAGATGCGTGGATGGGAAGATTAAAAATTGAATACTGCACTGTGTGAATTTAGTGGCATGGTGAACTGATGTTGCAAAGGTGTGCGTGCTAAACATTGGCATTGCACATAAAAGAAGGGTGTACAGGATATGTACACTAAGTTTTGGCACTGCGCCTAGTATAAATGTTGGCGTGTGCAGGAAATAAGTGAGTAGTAAAGTGCACTAAGTTTGGCATCACAAAGTGCAGAGATTGTGGCACACAAGTAATAATGTGATTCACAAGTAATAATGTGATACACAAAAATGAGTGTTTGACGTATAACATAGCACAATTTGAATCTGAGGATGTGTGCACAACTTTGTACTGGTGGTGCGCACAGAGTTGTACTAGTGGTGGGCGCAATACAAATACCTTAAGACCATGGTGTTGTGTAGTGCAGAGATTGCAATGCACACAAAGTATTTGTGCTTGATACAGTAGTTGTGTTCAACAAAGATGGGCAGACAACAAACATATATGTACAATGGATAGTAGTGCACAGTGTATGCGCTACATTTTAGCATGATGTATGTAAAAATTGGTGCATGCAAATAGTTGAGAAGTAGTGCATGTGAAGTTAATTAGGAAATTAATTTCCCAAGAAA
Source organism: Picea engelmannii (assembly GCA_009831015.1). Classification (NCBI taxonomy): domain Eukaryota; kingdom Viridiplantae; phylum Streptophyta; class Pinopsida; order Pinales; family Pinaceae; genus Picea; species Picea engelmannii. The sequence continues at coordinate 802,888 of ML780681.1, forward strand.
TCAGAAGAAATAATTATGAATGTTGTATGAAGACATAATTGTACATCATTTCATGATTTGATTAAATTTTCTAGCCTAACAAATTTTGTTGGTTGCACATGTTGTAGAGTTAACAACTTTAGATCAAAGGAGGATCAACAAAAGTTTAAAATCATGGAAGATGTACAGGGAATTTACAGCCATGAAGAAGAGATCAGAGGGATGTATGTTCATATGGGTAATGAAGGTACAAAATCAAATGGAAACAGTGAAGGTAAGGAAGAAAGCATGAACTTGGTGGAAACCATAAAAAAATTGCAAAGGGATGTATTGAATCATAAATTTGACAATGAGAGGATTATTAAATCCATGGAGCAACATGAAGACTTCAACATTAAGTTGATGCAAATCTTGGACATAATAGAGAGAAATATGGATAAGTAGACCGATTCAATAGATCAGGAGGCCATAAGTCTCATGATAAGAGGGGAAGATCAACGCGTAGAAAAAGTGTTGGTAGACAACACCATCACTCTCCAAGGAATTCCACTAGGAGAGCGCGTAGTAGTTCAAGTCTTGTCAAGAAACATAAGAAGACTGGGGTGGATGAACTTCATGGGGAAATGAAAAAAACCAAACCTCCTACTTTTGATGGTGAACATAAGAAGGATGAAGATGCAGAGACTTGGTTTCTAAATATGAGAAAGTATTTTCAGTTGCATAACTACTCTTCATTGGAAGAAGGTAGAATTTCCATTTATCAACTCAAGGGAAAAACATCAATGTGGTGGGACCAATATGTGCAAGTACAACATATTGATGAGAAGAAGGTGGCTTGGAGAAAATTCAAGAGGTATTTTCAAAGAAAATACTTGACTAAGAGGTACTGTGACAAGAAAATAAAGGAGTTCTTTAAATTCAATCTTGGGAGTATGACCATAGATGAGTATGAAAGAAGGTTTTTAGAATTGTTGAAATATGTCTCCTTCATCAAAGATGAGCAAGTTAATATTCATATATATTTGAGTGGGTTGCCATCATTTATTAGTGACAGGATACAATATGATGAACCCAAAACATTGGAGGAAACAATAAGAAGGGATAAATTCCTTTATGATTAGCAAAGAGGGAAATCATGTTATCATAAATCTTGGGAAGACAAAAGGAAAAGAAAGATGGAACAGAGGAAGAAAGGGACTAAGCCAACATTATTCATAAATAACTATCAGGATCAACCAACTATCGAAGAATCCAGAATGACAAAGCCATTGGGGAAAAGGCCAAGGAAACAACCTATTCAATGTTGGGGTTGTAAGGGAGATCATATGTATAGATATTTCCCTCACATAAGTGAAAGAGTAAGGATTGTTCACAGTGCGCAGCAAGCTGAAAAAGTGGAAGACACGGGAATAAGTGTACCAAAAGATTTATGCATCTTTGGACAACAAGCAAGCAGAATTTCAGTCACATATGATTGAAGTAGAAGGTAAGATCAATAATCAACCCATTTCTATTTTAATTTATTTATGGGCTAGCCCTAGTTATCTAGATGCTAATATGGTGGAAAGGTTTCAATTGCCAAGAAGAAAGATTGGAAAAACTTGGATGGTGCAGCTAGCCACAAGAGATAAAATAAAGATTAATGAGATGGTTAAGGCATGTCCAGTGAACATGAATGGACTAAGCACCAACACATTATTGAAAATCATACCTTTAGGTTCCTATGACTGCTTAATTGGTATGGATTGGTTGGACCAACATCATGTTGTCATAAATTGTTATAACAAAGAATTTACTTACTTGGATGAGGAAGGAAACTTAAGGATAGTACAAGGGATTCCCAGAGCAGTAAATTTTAGAGAAATATCAACCTCGCATGTGAAGAAGAGTTATAGAAAAGGGTTTCAAATATGTGTAGCGCAGATGGAAGAGACACCTAAAGATAAGGTTTCAGATATTGAAGGTTGTGTAGTCCTGAAAGAGTTTGAAGATATATTCAAGGAGATACCAGGATTGCCACCCAAAAGAGATATTGAATTCTCTATCAATATGATTCTGAGAGAAACTCCAATATCTAAGACTCCTTACAGGATGATTACACCTGAACTGAAGGAATTGCAAATGCATCTTTAATATATTTTGAAGAAGGGGTATATACGCCCAAGTGTGTCACCTTCGGGTGCCCCAATACTGTTTGTAAAGAAAAATGATGGAACTTTGAGACTTTGTGTTGATTTTAGGGAGTTGAACAAGGTTACAGTGAAGAATAGGTATCCTTTGCCAAGGATAGATGACCTTTTTTTATCAGTGGAAAGATGAAAAGATATTATCTAAGATAGATCTCAGATTGAGCTATCACCAAGTAAGAATTAAAGAAGAAGAGGTCAACAAGATTGATTTTAGAACAAGGTATGACCATTATGAGTTCACAATGGTCCCATTTGAGTTAACAAATGCACCCACTGTCTTCATGTGTCTCATGAATAGTGTATTCAAGAATTACTTGGATACGTTTGTCATTGTCTTTTTGGATGACATTCTTATATATTCTAAGTCTAAATAAGAGCATGAGAAACACTTGATAATGGTGTTACATATATTGTCGAAGCACCAATTGTATGCCAAGTTGAGCAAGTGATCATTTCACTAGAAGTGATCTGAAATGATGTTTTAAAGACTTGGCTAAGTTTTAAGCATGTGTTCAATTACCAATTAGGAATTAATGAAAGAATAAGAACTTAATGATATATTATAGCATCCATCATAAGTAAATGTAGATCATAATGTAAGCACAAATAACAACAAACCATAACAACAAAGTTTTTAACGGAGTTCAACAAGATTGCCTACCTCTCTGGGCCTTTGTCTCGGTGGGTGAGGCTTTCTTATTTCTCTTCAATGCTTCAAAAGTACATCATACAAGTGTCAAAAGGATTAAAAAATGGTCTGGATGTGTTCTTCTCAACCTCAAGAATCCAACACAACTAACAACACTAAAAAATGTTGAGCGTAGCTCCCAGAATTGGCCTGCAAAGTTTGCTTCCTCAATGGCTTCCCTGCATAAAAATGGCTTTGGCTTTCAAAATATTCAACATTTCTCCTATTATGAACTTCTATAATTCTTCTAAGAACCCCTGGTTTATATAGATTTTTATTTGGTATCAACCTCCCAAATTCCTCCCAAGATATGACCTCAAATCGGGATCCAGATCCCCCAATAATGGCTAAAATCCATTAAAACAACATTAAAAATCATAAAAATCTTTAATATATAGTTAAAAACCCAAAATTGGGAAAAATATGGGTGCAATCCCCTTCTCCCGAGCTCCTGGTCATATGGGGAAGGTCCATGTGGCCAAAGTCTGGGTCACGCTTTTGTTAATCCCATTGATTCCTGGCCCTTGGTTGTTGGCTTGGCCCACGTGGCTTGGTGCTATCACTCCACGTAACCCCACCTTCCAGAATGGCTCCTGGTTATATGGTTCCACATGGTCATGGTTTAGTGTGGGTGTTATACACCTCCATATGTTAGGCCCTTGGTGCTACTACTCTTGGTCACGAGCCTTGGTCGACGGGGCTACCCTTGCCGACTGGGCGCTATCCCCGAAAATCCGCACCCTACACAAATTAAATAGAATATCAACCATTTGTTTTAACAAGCACCATAAATCCTGGGTGGCTAGCACATTTGGTGTAGTCTGTTTCCTTTCAAATAGGTCAGGGGTTTGAAACTCACGGAGGAAAAAAAAAATTGAACTGACCCACATTGGCCAAACCTGGGGTGCCACATGGCACCCTTTGATTGGGCCATGTGTCACCTCTGGATTGGCCCATACTGTCCATTCATCATATAGTCAACACCCATTCAACATGCAAATTTAGATTTCATGTCATATTCCACATCACCTCCATACAACCACGTCACATGTCCAGTCAATTGCCACGTCAACATCCATACAGCCCAATCACCCTACCACGTCAGCATCCATACTGCCTAGTCACCCTACCATGTCAAAATTCATACATCCCAGTCACCCTACCACGTCAAAATATGTATAGTCACCTGTCATACATACTTCCACATGTCAACATGTCATTGGGCCAAGTCACATACAGACTTCCACGTGTCATGTTCTACACTTCCATGTGTCAATTCTGTACTGGTCCAACTTAGCCCGAAAAATCCTAAACTGAGTGACACGTGTCACCTCTTGTTGTAACTTGTCCTGCTGAAATCATCTATCGTACTGTTGACGTCAATAGTATGACTTGTTGACTCTGACCAGTTTGAATTTTTGCTTGTTTGGGAAATCGGTCAGAACACGATAACTTTCGCATACGACCTCCATTTGCGAAAAACATTATATGGCCGGAATCAACGCGATGAGCCGAACATCATGGTGCTGGTTTCATCCAATTATGAGAACTTTGTTTTTTAGGCGTTCCTGGATCCATTTTGGATCAATAAGAAAATTCATTATTTGGGCCATATTATTTCAGAGGAAGGGATAACAGTAGATACTAAAAATATAAAGGCCATTGAATGTGGGCCAACACCAAGAAATGTCTCTGAAGTGAGGTCATTCATGGGCCTTGTAGGTTACTAAAAAATATTTACTGAAGAATCCTCAAATATTGCACATCCAATCACTTATTTGCAGAAGAAGGATGTGAATTTTGAGTGCACATTGGATTGTGAAAGAAGTTTCCAACACTTGAAGCATTTATTAACAAGTGCTCCAATACTAAGGATTGCTAATCCAACTGAAGAATTTGTTGTATGAACTGATGCATGTAAAGAAGGATTGTGTTGAGTCCTTAGTCAGAATGATTATGTGGCATGTTATGAATCAAGGAAGTTGAAGGAGCATGAAAGACATTATGCAACTCATTATTTGTAGTTGGAAACCATAGTGCATGCATTGAAGATGTGGAGGCACTACCTCATGGGAAAGAGATTTGAGTTGAGGACATACCACTATGGTTTGAAATACTTGTTTGGACAACCAAATCTAAATGTTAGGCAAAGAAGGTGGTTAAGTTTCCTTAGTGAGTTTGATTTTGATATAAATAATATCAAAGGAAAAGATAACAAGGTGGTTGATGCACTCAGAAGGAGGGTGCATGAGATGCATTCTACAACCATTAAAGCATCAATCAGACTTGAAAGATAAAATTCTGGAAGTTGCAAAATCATATCAGAAGTATATGGAGTGAAGGGAAAAACTTCAACAAGATAATTTGCAGTAGAAAGTTGAATACTATATGTTGGAAAGTGATGAAATTATCGGATACAGAGGAAGAATTTATGTGCCAAATTATCGAGAATTGAAGGATCTGATATTGAGAGAAATGCATAATGTACCTTATTTTGGACACCCAGGTTACCAAAAAACTATTGTAACTGACAAGAGTCAATATTATTGGTCAGGCATGAAGAATGAAATTGTTGATTTCATTTCCAAGTGTTTGGCATGTCAAAAGGTCAAGGCTAAGCATAGACACCTAGCTGGTTTGCTACAACCATTGTCCATTCCTGAGTATAAGTGGGAAGTGGTAACAATGGATTTTATTACTAAAATTCCAAGAACTAGTAAGCAAAATGTAGCTATCATGGTGGTGGTGGACAATCTTACCAAAGATGCCCATTTTATTCCAGTAAAGCTCATTCACAAGGAAACTAATATAGATGAAATCTATTTGAAATAAATAGCCTGATTACATGGGATACCCAGGAAAATTGTGTCTATCAGAGATCCAAAATTTACCTCAAGTGTTTGGAAAGGATTATTCAAGGGATTTGGAAAAAATTTTCATTTTAGCACAACTTATCATCCAGAGTCAGATGGAAAGACAAAAAGGGCAATTTAGGTGATAAAAGATATGCTAAGGATGTATGTCATGGATAAACCATCCAAATTGGAGGATTATATACACTTGGTAGAGTTTTCTTACAACAATGGGTACCAAGCATCACTGAAGATAAGCCCATTTGGAGCACTCTGGAAGAAAATGAAACACACCAGTCAGTTGGGACAACCTAACAGACTGCACAATAGTTGGGCCAGAACAAATCAGGGAAATGGAAGAGAAGATGGTGAAGATTAAACATAATTTAAATACTATGCATGATAGGCATAACATATATGTTGATAAAGGAAAAACTCATAGAGAATTTAATGTGGGCGATCATGTGTTTCTAAAAGTAAAGGCCAAAAAAATATCCCTTAAGTTGGGAAATTGTTCAAAGTTGGCAGCGTGGTTTTGTGGGCCATTTGAAATCCTATAAAGGATTGGGTATGTAGCATATATGTTTTCCTTGCCTGCATTAATGAATATTCATAATGTATTCCATGTATCATTACTTAAAAAGTATTTGCCTGATACTAATCATGTCATTGAATGGAATGTGATTAAGGTGGAGAAAGAAGTTGGTTTTCAAGTGTGATGCAGGAGCATCACTCCACCTCAGCAATGCACCAGCATTCCATCACATCAAAGTGCATTCAAGGAGGGGAGAGGCTCCAACCCTCTCGTTTTTTCCTCATTTTTAAATTTCAATTTGTATTAAATGCAATTAAATGTTGTAAGGTTGGAAGAGCCAAATCAATGCCTTTGTGTAGGTAGGAGATGATGTCACCTTTAATGGCTGACAGGTTGATGAGATCTAGATCCGATTCGGACTAGATGGCCATTGAATGTAATTCAATGCAATTAATAAGAGTGGGTAGATGGAGGCAAAGGCTCGAGGAGCCCCTCTTTTGTAAAAAAATATCTTTGTATCTAAATTCATTAGAACATATGGGAAGTTAGGAGTAAGGAGAGGAGAGAGCGTTGAGACTCTATTGCAGTCCAACCTTTGTAAACATTTGTATAGACATTTAGAGATAACACAAAGAGATCATTTTTTCCTGCATATGATTCGGTGTGTTTATACATTTTATGAATGAATTTCATCTGTGTGTTTATGAATGTATGTTGTAGATGTATGGATAGTTTTCATCTGCATGGATAGATAGAATTTCACTATCTGTGAGTTTGTTGGATTTGTTCTGGGTTCTTTAGGATGTGAAAGGAGTGCACAACAAAGTATTGAAACTCTATAGCCATCGCAAGGAGTGTGCATATAAACTCCTTCAAGTCAGAGAAGAATGTGCCAGGAGGCCACACCAGAATAGTTTGCAAACTTAGGAGTAGCCTCAAAATTGTTGAACACCTTGGAGGAGAAAACAAAATTACTAAAGATTCTATAGAGCTCTGCCAGGTGGGTTTCAAGCAGGTGCAAGTGTGCACAAGGAGAACTCTCTATCGAGTTCAAGGAGAAGAGTATCAGAGGAATATACTCACATAGTTGTTGAACACTCTATCTAATAGCTCTGCAAGAGTGCAATGAGTGGAGGTGGATGTAGGAGATGCATCAGAGAACTTGAGGAAGAGTTCAGGGTTCAAGAGGAATACCTGTGCAAGGAGTGCACTAGGCCAACACTTAAGTGAAGTGTTGAAATATAACCATCTGAAGGCCATTCAAGCGCAACGAGTGTGCCATAGGTAAAGTAGTTTCACTTTAAAAGCTCATTAGGTTGAGCATAGAGTGTTCCAGGAGGGCACCAAAATTATTCTAAGGAAGCAGAGGGTCGATTCCCTTAGAGAATCAAGAAAGCAGAAACTCAGGAGGAGGAGTGACAATTGTCATAAGATCAGCTGAAAGGGGGAGATTTGACCGTTGGAATTCACGTCCAGACACCCAGAAGGGCACCCAGGAGGAGAACAGATCTCAATCGTTAGATATGAGCATGTAGATCAACAAGTGTTGGATCCATAGGTAAGTGCACATGACTTAAACCCTTTTAAGTGCATAGGAGAAGCGAACTTGTGAAGTCCTGAAGTCCCGAAGGAAACTGGGACCGTCCATCGTCAATGTTGGTAGGTGGCAGTAGATTGAAGGGTTCAAGAGGTGAGGCTCTGAAAGATATGCATGTAGTTGAAGTGGAAACTCTTGAAATTTGAAGAGAAGAGTTGATCCTAGCCATTGGTGCTGGGAAGCATACGTGGCAGAGATTCACAGACTTCAGAGGAAAAACCATTCGGAGAAAAGGTAAGGAGGATAACACCTGAAGAGATGGTAGCTGAACTAATCCTGGTCGTCCATTTAGATAGGACACATGGAATTAGATCAACGCTTTGTTGATTTGCTAATAGGGAAATCCAGAGGCAGGAGAAGTGAAAACTCACGAAGTATGAAGTCACGAGGTCATCAGAGCCATCTATGAAAAGGGAACACTTGGAAAGAGATATGCTAGTCCAGAGACTCAACATTTTAGAGGTTTTGTAGAGAATTTTTTCGGGAATTACCCAAAGCACTGGAGCCGAAACCGTTGAGGGTCGTTGATCTGAAGAAGTGGTGGGGACCGTTGATCCTTGCGCAAGTTATATTCATGGTTTGGGGTTTGGAAGAATTGGCGACAGTTGGGGTCAAACTGACCAAAGCTAGAATTTCAGAGGATTTAGGAGGTCTAGCCCTGGGTCACAGCCTGAGGTCATATGACAAGAAGGGGCATAGAATAAGGAGCTAGCATCCTTGAAGTAAAGATAGCTAGGAGCACTAAGGAGAGGGCCGCGAGTTCCATAGAGCCTTCACCTAAGTAAATATGGGGCATGTGTAAAGTCTTTTAGGGTTCAAACAGGAACCCAAAGAGTTAGTCTAACTCCTTGATGTGAACGATCCTTGACCGAGAGGTTGCAGAAACCCCAGGAGGGGAGGGGGGCTACATCAGAGTGGTATCAGAGCCTGATTTTATTCTCAGGAAGGAGATAAAGGAGATAGTCTGATACCATCAAAGTGGTATCAGAGCGAGCACAAAATTGATTTCTGTAGGTAAAGGGAGAAGATGGCTACTGAAGGCCATAAGCGTGGTTGGAGAGAAGGCCACCAGTAGAAAATAAAACTAGATATGGATTTGGAGCTCATTGAGATAAGAGAAATAATGGAGCAGCTAACATTGAAGATGCAGTAGGAAGCCAAGGTACACTGGAGGTATGAATGGCCTCTGAACATGAAGGAAAAATGGTCTGTTCAAAAGTTGTTGGCTAGAAGGAAGTAATAAGAGTTGAGGAGGTGGCTGAGGCCTGTTGAAAACCTCAGTGACATAGAATGGAAGATAGTTTACATATGTGAACCAAAAGTTGGGAGAACCCGTAGTGATGAGGAAGGGGGTTCACATAAATGTCTCATGAACTTCCAGGAGGGAAGTGATGAATTTTTAAATTTCCAGGTGGGCAATGAGATGGGATCATCGAAGGATCTCATAGACTGCTAGGAGGGAAGAAAATAAATCCCAGATTGCCAGGTGGGAAAGGGACAAGAGATGAACTCAGAGGTGAGTTTGGCTAAGGAAGGAGTGCTGACAAAGGAGGATTAGAGGAGTATTTTGATCATTGGGGGAATTGATATATTCCTACCAAGTAGCCCAGTTGAGGCCAAAGCATGTTTTGCAGGTGAAACAACAGAAAGACAACCAACAATGATTGTCATAGGGGAGGAGAAGGAGAAGATATTGATGTCCTCCCCCATAGAAGAAGGAGAGCATGAAAATAAGATGATCACTCCATGGGAGAAGGAGCTAGATATGGTGGAGGATTGGTTGAATAATCCAGAACCAGAAGATGGCTTCTAAGAGAGAGTCATGTAGATTCAAGGAGAAGAGAATTCAACATAATTTCTCATAAATTTTAGCCAGGAAGCTGAACAGGAGATGACTGCAACACTGAAGCATGCAGTAGACAAGGGAGAAGAATTCTAGTTTGAGGAGCAACTGGAGGAAGCTGGAGTTGAACCAGAACAAGGAGAACTGGCAGAAGAAAATCTGTCAGAAGAAGAATCTTAGCAACAACTCAGTGATTAGACTGCAGAACTAGAGTCTGCAGCAAGGTGACAAGTTAAGGCCACAACAGATGAAGGCATCAAGGGAGATCAGGTTGATCTACCCATTGACAAGGAGGAAGTGCAACAAAGCAGGCTGCAAAGAAAGATCTAGCTGGCAAATGAACTGGACAAGGTGATAGAGGATATAATAGAGATGATGTTGAAGTTAGCATAAAAGACTTCCAACAAAGGGAAGTTGAGCAAAAGGGAGCCTGCAAGAGAAGTAGGACAACAACAACAAAGTAGAGGTGGAGGAGGACATCTCCAAAGGAGAGTTTGGGATCCATGAGGATGTCAACATAGCTGGGAAGCTCATGAGTAGGAGATCATTAGTTTTTTCACAACAATGGAGTATGATGCAGGAGCATCGCTCCACCTCATAAATGTGCCAAAATTCCAGCACATCAAAGCGCATTCAAGGAGGGGAGAGGCACCAACCCTCTCATTTTTCCCTCATTTTAAAATTTCAATTTGTATTAAATGAAATTAAATGTTGTAAGGATCGAAGATCCAAATCGATGCCTTTGTGAAGGAAGGAGATGGTGTCACCTTTAATGGATGACAAGTTGATTAGATCTAGATCTGGTTCGGACTAGATGGCCATTGAATGTAATTGAATGTAATTAGTGAGAGTATGTAAATGGAGGGAAAGGCTCGAGGAGCCCCTCTTTTAAAAAAAAATATCTTTGTATCTAAATTCATTAGAACAGATGGGAAGTTAGGAATAAGGAGAGGAGAGAGAGTTGAGACTCTATTGTAGTCCAACCTTTGTAAACATCTGTATAGACATTCATAGATAACACAAAAAGATCATTTTTTCTTGTATATGATTTGGTGTGTTTATATGTTTTATTAATGAATGTCATCTGTATGTTTATGAATGTATGTTGTAGATGTATGGATAGTTTTCATTTGCATGGATAGATAGAATTTCACTATTTGTGAGTTTGTTGGATTGGTTCTAGGTTCTTTAGGCTATGCAAGGAGTGCACGATAGAGTATTGAAACTCTGTAGCCAGCGCAAGGAGTGTGCATCCGAACTCTTTCGAGTCAGAGAAGAACATGCCAGGAGGGCACACCAGAATTGTTTGCAAACTCAGGAGCAACCTCAAGGTTGTTGAACACCTTGGAGGAGAAAACATAGTTACTAAAGATTATGTAGAGCTCTTCCAGGTGGGCATCGAGAAGGTGCAAGTGTGAACAAGGAGAAATTTATGTCAAGTTCAAGGAGAAGAGTAACAGAGGAAGATACTCACATAGTTGTTGAACACTCTGTCTAATAGTTTTGGAAGAGTGAAATGAGTGGAGGTGGATGTAGGAGATGCATCAGAGAACCTGAAGAAGAGTTCAGGGTTTAGGAGGAATACATGTGCAAGGAGTGCACCAAGCCAACACTTAGGTGAAGTGTTGAAAGATAGCCATTTGAAGGCCGATCAAGTGCAACGAGTGCGCTAGAGGTAAATTAGTTTCACTTTACAAGCTCAGGAGGTTGAGCGTAGAGTGTGCCAAGAGGGAACCAAAATTATTCTAAGGAAGACGAGGATCGAGTCCCTTAGAGAATCGAGCAAGAAAAAACTCAGGAGGAGGAATGACAACTTCTGTAAGATCAACTGAAAGGAGGATATCTGAACTGTTGGAATTCACGTCTAGACACCCAGAAGGGTACGCAGGAGGAGAATAGATTTCAGCCGTTAGATATGAGTGCACATATCAACAAGCATTGGATCTAGAGGTAAGTGTACATGACTTAAACCTTTTTAAGTGCACACGAGAAGTGGACTTGAGAAGTCTCGAATGAAACTGAGATCGTCCATCATCAAGGGTGTAGGTGGTAGCAGATCGAAGGGTCCAGGAGGTGAAGCTCCAAAATATTTGCATGGAGTAGAAGCTAAAACTCCCAAACTCCGAAGAGAGGAGTTAATCCTAGCCATTGGTGTTGGGAAGGATACATGGCAGAGATCCACAGACTTTAGAGGAAGAACCCTTCGGAGAAAAGGCAAGGAGGAGAACACCCAAATATCTGGGAGCTAAAGCAATCCTGGTCGTCCATTGAGATAGGACATGTGGCATTAGATCAACGCTTCATTGATTTGCTAATCGGGAAAGCCAGAGGTAGGAGAAGTGAAAACTCACGAAGTCCGAAGTTGTGAGGTCATCAGGGCCATTCGTGAAAAGGGGACACTTGGCAGGAGATCTGCTAGTCTGGAGACTCAACGTTCCATAGGTCATGTAGAGAAGTGTTTCAGGAATCACCCGAAGCACCGGAGTTGAAATCTTTGAGGGTTGTTGTTCTAAAGAAGTGGTGGGGACTATTGATCCTCGCGCAAGTTATATTTTCAATTCAGGGTTTAGAGGAATTGGAGACAATTGGGGTCAAACCGGTCGAAGCCAGAATTCCTAAGTGATTCAGGAGGTCTAGCCCTGGGTCACAGCCCGAGGTCATATGACAAGAAGGGGCACAGTAGAAGGAGCTAGCATCTGTGAAGTAAATATATCTAGGAGCGCTAAGGAGAGGGCCGCAGGTTCCATAGAGTTGTGTAAAGTCATTTGGGGTTCAAATAGGAGCTCGAAGAGTCAATCCGACTCCTTGATGTGAACGATCCTTGACCGGGAGGTTGCAGAACCCCCAGGAGCGGAGGACGGTTGCATCAAAGTGAATCTAGTGTGCGTATTGGATTAGAAGATCAAATAGCTCCAGAATCAATCCATAGAGCTAGTAAGGGTCCAATGGACCTGGCATGGCCCTAAGGATGCAACTTGCAAGCATGAGGATGCTATGCGGGCATAATACCCGCATCTCTTTTAGAAAATTAGAAATTTTGATTGTACATGTGTATATACTGCACTGAAGACATTGTATAAATAAGGGGGAGGGGAGTGTAATACCCCTAGGATGATCCCCAAGTGTAAATATCCATGTAAATGTACTTCACTTATAAGTTGGTGAGTTGATAGGACAAGTTTGTTGGTTTGGTTCTGCAAGCAGTTTAATGTTTGACGCGTAGCTGTAAAAGGATACATTGCACAATTTAATGTTTTTGCACGCACCTGTGTAGTACACATGAATGGAGCACTGAAAGTGAAACAACTTAATGAATGCAGTGTGCACAAGTGTTAGTGTGAAAGGATAGTGCACTGAAGGAATAGGCACATAACCCTGGATTCAACGTGCACTGGCTTAGTGCACATGTTTTGAAGACCAAAGAAGTCTTTTGTATATAAGTCATGATGTAATGCACACTTGTGTAAGGGTGTGAGGGTGGCACACTGAAAGTACAGTGTGCGCAACCCATAAGTTCCATGCACACTATTTTTGTGTGCGATCTTTATGTTTTGAGGCTGGTGAGACTAGATACAACAAATCAATACTATGGTACTTGTTAGAATGAAAGAGATGTGTTTTGTTTCCATAAACAATATAACAATATTGTCACCCAACCATAGGCACAAAGGCCACCCCCAAGCACCTTAACCTTGACAGACATAATAATTCTGGTAGCAGACCAATATTCAACCAAGGATAAAGCACCTTTTTCCAAGGGTAGTGCACCAAGAAAGAATGACTAGAAACCAATAAGAAATTCCAAAACATAACCAAGAGACCAAGTCCAACCAAAATCCAAAATCCCAGTTGCAGCTGCGCTCCCTCTCCAAACTTGCGCACCACTAGTCTTATGCAGTTGTGAGTGAGTGAGTGTCAAATGAGCTCTAGTGACCTCTATTTATACTTCTCTATCTGACTTGACTGGGCCAAATTCTCTTTATGTAGGATAATAACTCAATGTTAAATATTCTCTTGAGTCGACTTGTCTTCTAGGGTTATTATCCAATGTTTTAGGGTTTCTCTTTCTTCTCGGAATATTCTAGTCTCGTCAAACGTTACACGTAGAGGTTAATACCTCCTGCAACTACCATAATATCAAAACTCCCTCCTATATAGGGAGGTATTCAAGGTAATGGTCTTGATCACAAAAATACCATTCAACCAATAGCATCATCATAGCCACACATGTTATCTCATGATCATGTAGATCAACTCACGAGAAACATCATCACTATCAGTATCATCTGATAGCATCAAATGCATCATCTCTTGAATCCATACTCCAACTGAGTTAACATGCATGATGTTGAATAAGTCACTCACTCCACAAAGTGATATAAGGACCATTCTTCTAATCTAGAAAAATTTCCTAGAAGAATGATTGTCCCAACAGATGTTGAAAGCTACGCCATGGGCTACAGAGACCATTCCTATAGGAATGTCAATATCAAACTATTTTATTATAAGTTCATATGTACCATAGAGATCCATCTCTACCTATATGCCTTAGAAAATATTGGTCCTGAACCTTTTTCCTAATCAGACCATGATCTGTGCCTTAGGAAAATACCAGTCCATGATACGTCAACAAACTATCAACCTGAACCATTCTCCACAGAGAGAATTCCTTTCCACCAATAATATGTTCTGTTTAGACCATTCTCCTCCTGGAGAATGTCTGTCGACTAGCACACTGACTATGCATCTATCTGGAAATAAAATCCAACACTAGTGGTAGTCTCCATGCCACTCAGTTAGTAGCATATTGTTTTTATTATTCCATCCAATAGATCACAATTGTGTCTATCCATAGTAGTATACAACTATTATCTAGTGGTACACAACCACTCCTAGTAACACGCTACTACTAACCAATGACACACTTTCACTACTAGTGGATCACATCCACCACAGTAGCATACAACTACTGTCCAAAGACATACAACCTCTAGAATAATCATATCATTTGATATCAACTTGCATAAACAATATCATGATACAAATTAAGTCATCTAGGCCATTCTTCCACTCACATCTATGAGATATGGAAGAGCATTTGCCCTCAAAAAGTAAAACATAAGTCATGGGATATCTGGACTATTATTCCTAAGCATAGAAGAATATATGTCCCTGATTTCTGAGCCTGGACCATTCAACTAATTGGGGCATTCCTCCGACACTATTCATAGTGCAACTTGGAGAGAATGAGTTTTCCTTAGGGAATTCTTGTCCCTGATTGATGAACATGGACCATTCACCTAACTGGGCCATTCCTCCGACACTAATCACAATGCAACTTGGAGAGAACTAGTTTTCCCTATGGAATGACTGTCTAGACCATTTCCTATGGAAATGAATGTCTTGCACCAACCTCCAAAACGGGCCATTCTTCGAAATTTCTCACAACTTTGAACTTAGAAAGAATGAATTCCCAACGAGGTAGACCATTATACTTGACCACTACTCAAATTGAATTCCAAAAATAATGACTATCATATACCATTCCCCCACACTAGCTACAAGGGGAATACTGTCTATGGTACATCAACAATCTATCAGACCATTTTCATTACGGAAATGACTGTCTGATCTGGACCATTTTCTGAACTGGAAAATGACCATCCATAAATCAATAAAATATTAGTGTTCCCTCTCAACCTGAGAGTAATCAATTTATTTTTCAATAAGGAAGTCATCTCCACAAGCCCCAACTTGTCCCTTAAGTATGCAAAATTTTCATCTTGGACAAAGGATTTACCAAAATATCTTCTATATTTTCATCTGTGGAGATATACTGGAGAACCACTTCTCCTCTCTGGACTTTATCACAGAGAATATAATGCTTGATCTCAATGTGCTTCGACCTGTCATGGAACACCAAGTTCCATGAAAGCTTCACATATCTATGATCATCACAATATATCATGATCAAATTCATCACCTTATCAGACAGTCCAAAAACCAACTTACGGAGCCACAATGCTTCCGTACAAGCATCACAAGATGCAATATACTCTGCTTCTGTAGTGTTGAGTGCAACATAATTTTGTTTCCTGCTATCCCATGATATTATGGAAAACCTCAAACTGAAACATATCCAAGTATCACTTCTTCTGTCATCTACACTCCCTGCCCAATCCATGCAGTTATATATCATAAATCAAACGTCCCATAAGGAAAATATCGAGCTGATTATTCTCAGAATACATTAATGAGACAATCAATTGTCGATACAGAGACATGTCTACTGGATCAGAGTCTCTCAACTTGTTTAGATTTGTCATCATGGGAGTTTTCCATGGATTTGAAATCCTTCATCTTGAACTTTTGAAGAACCATTTCAATATACTTCCTCTGTCATAGGAAGTTTTCACCATGCTTCTACTGTAAATGAGAGGCTCTGCACCAAGTTTGTTTGAATTCATACAAGGTCTTCTTCCATCTGCATATAAGGGTCTCTTTCTGGTATACCTCAAAACCTTGAGGTTTCTGTACATATGCTTCTTATTCAATTACTATGTTGAGAAGAACAATCTTTACATTCATCTGATGTAAAATCCAACCCATGGATACTGCAAAAGATAAAATGGCTTAGGTAGAGGT
Organism: Picea engelmannii; assembly: GCA_009831015.1. Classification (NCBI taxonomy): domain Eukaryota; kingdom Viridiplantae; phylum Streptophyta; class Pinopsida; order Pinales; family Pinaceae; genus Picea; species Picea engelmannii. Next base: position 819,216 of record ML780681.1, read on the forward strand.
ATGTCTGGTTCCTGGAACAAGCTATCATCATAGTCTTCTCCCTCCTTATGGGAGAACCCTCTAGCCCTGATTCTTGCCTTGTATATATCAATGCTCAAGTATTTTTCACAATTTATCACATACATTTTACTTAATCACAACTTCCTTCCATTCCTTCTACTTGACTGCTTCTAGTAGATTCAAACTGGTTCAATTGGTTGTTTTGAATTTTTCTTTCTTTATTGGAATCTTCATGTTTTTATTCAATGTTGGAGTCCATGGAATATTCTATAGATTGCATGCCCTTATTTCCTGAAGGCTCCAACCTTCTGTCATAGGAACATAAATGTATATGGAAAACCAAGGATATTCAAGGCTTATTTTTGAATAAGACTTCTTCTAGAGTCACGTTGAACATGTGTTTCTTATCAGGGTTGCTACTTCCAATGAAGAACATGGACATATACTTCATGGTATTCACAAATTCTTCTATTGATCATATCATTGGTATTAGCTCCCTCCTAATCCCAACTTCATGTTTGAATGAGAAATATGCATGCTCTTCTTTTAGAATTATGTGATTAGCTCCCTCCATCTAAGAGAGTTCATGCTTCCATCTGCTGCATCTCTATTTTCTTTATGCAAAGTGTCACAAGCCTATTCTGGTTTCCTTTTGATTCCTTAATTCCTTCGAGTCTGAATCCTCTGAGTATCTTTAAGTTTGTTTCTATAAGTTTTGATTTCTTCCCATATGATAGTTGTGTCATCCTTATCAACTTCTTTTATGACATCTTCCACAAGGATTTTTCTTCATACATATTTCACAAGGGTACCTGCCCCGAACAAGAATAACAAGAGAAAACAAGAAATATCTATCTAGAGGAGATATTAGTTCAACTTATGAACAAGTAAAATAAGCATCTATATCAATAGTATTCATATGAAATCGAGTATTCATTGCACCTAGAAATGACAAAATCTTTCAAAGACTGGTTTCACAATTTGTATTGTAGCAACTATCACCTTGATATACGCAAATTTGAAGCTTAACAATTTAATCAAACCTAGAACCTGAAGCCTTAACTGCTATGGAGGGTGCACTTGTTCCTCTGAATGCACTGAATTCAAGATTACATCTTGGACAAGGTCTCTAATACTTTTCCTGCAAACACACTCATGTTTTTCTAGATGATATAACTTAGATAACATATACAAGTGCATACCTTTAAAACTTTGTAGCATCGTCCAACTTGTCTTCCAATCTGAAACTAGATACCATCTTGACAAGAAGATATTATAAACTCAATTAGAAGATTTAATGATTAGAACAAGCTAGAAACTCTAAAATTTCAACTTTGACCACAAAATCAATTTTGTCTAGAAGTCAACCTCTTGTATTTGACTTTGACTAGTCAGACTTTGACTTTGAATTTGACCAAAAATAAAAATGTGATGTTTTTTCTAGATGAGGGTACCAAGAGGTGCGCTAGGCTAGAGCACACTAGGATGTCAAGAAATTAGGTCAAACGTTTCATCAGAAGTTCCCGAACAAAAGGGTTAGGGTTTGTTGCAATCACATAATTAGAAAACCTAGTTACAATTGTAACTGGTTCCATAACGAGCTTAAGAAATAACTTCCCAATCTATCTTCCAGTGGTTACACTATATGAAGATAGTGTGGACCCATAACCTATTAGAATGAAAGAGATGTGCTCATTTTTCCATAGAAAATATAGCAATATTGTCACCCAACCATAGGCACAAAGGCCACCCTCGAGCACCTTAACCTTGACAAAAAAAATAATTCTGGTAGTATACCAATATCCAACCAAGGCTAGCGCACCTTTCTCCAAGGGTAATGAACCAAGAAAGAATGACCAAAAACCAAGTGGAAATTCCAAGCCATAACCTAGAGACCAAATCCAACCAAAAGCCCAAATCCTAGTTGCAGTAATTGCAGCTGCACTCCCTCTCCAAACTTGTGCACCACTAGTATTATGCATTTGTGAGTGGGTGAGTGTCAAATGAGCTCTAGCACCCTCTATTTATACTTATCTATCTCAACTGAATGGGCCGACTTCTCTTTTTGGAGGATAATAACTCAATATTAAATATTAAATGTAAATGTAATCAAAAGAAAATTTAATGAAAACACATCGTTGCGACAGACCATCCATGTAAAAGAGAATGGGGTGATTAAAATCCACTAGCTGAGGTCAAGAGGGCTGGGTTAAAGGGGATTAAACCCAAAAAGGAGTATTATATTAATATTTCTTTAAAAGCATAAAGTGAGGAATATTATATTAATATTCCTTAAAAAGTGTAACGTTAGGGTATATTATTTTATCCTAAGTCCTAAGGAGGGGACAAGTGGTTGAAGAAATTTCTCAACATGACAAGTGTCAAGTTGGGAACATGTTGTGGATTGAAGGAAGTTCTCAACCTGACAGATGTCAAGTTGGGAACATGCAGTCAAATGGTTTGGACTTAGTCCATTCTATATGTGTTGGGAATGGAGGTGACCATCAAGAGCTATGATCGGTAGCTGGCTGTTCTAGTTGAGAATCAACTATGATTGTTATGGAACCCGATAGTTATTGTGACCAACATGTTGATTACTATCACAATTTCCTGTATATGGTTTATCTTGGATAGTTAGACTAAGGAGGCAGGTTGTCAGGCCCGTGAGAGATTGCATTCTCTCTAGGTGAGAAAATTACTAGGAATTATTTCTCGAGGTGCCAAACTGCATCAACAGGGCTCTGAGACTTCTTGTCTGTCCTATTGCTAAAGCCTTGGAAGGGAAGTGGAGAAACTGAAGGACTATTGAGCAGAGAAGGGGCACACTTCCTAGGGTGGGATAGACATGTGGGGAATGAAATACTGTAGGTTGTCAGTATGAATTGGCATATGTGACAAACTTTCCCGCGAATCAAATACCTTTGAATGAGTTCCTGTTGAGTGAGAGACTTTAGCCTAGTTGGGAACCCTTACCCAAGTGGATTTTATCCCCATCTCAGGGGTGACCCACTGTTGATATTTATGAACAGTGTGGTTTAAGGCTAGGAGAAACATCGAAGGTCTTCCTGCAGTTGGTGTCTTTATCACAAAGATAAGTGTCAAATTGTGTGTTAAATCATGTTTATAGTAATATTTATGCAATTACTAACATGAGTATATGTTATTTATGTTGCATGTGTGATTATGTATAATTTTTTTTATGAAAATGTATGTATTCATGAATTGCAGAGTATTTACATGTTTTAATTAGTGATTATCGTGTCAGAGAAATTTAGGTGGAATTGCTTGTAAATTTGTATCAGAGCTAATGAAAAGAGTAGTTTGAGTGTCGTGACTCAGCCTGGGTGGGCGAGTGCATTACAAATTGGTATCAGAACGGAGTTTTGGTAACATGGGTATGTTACAAATTGATATAAGAGATGATTTTGGTAACATGGGTATGTTACAAATTGATATAAGAGATGATTTTGGTAACATGGGTATGTTACATTCAAAATCCAACCAAAATAGTAACAATCAAAGAAATCCCACAAGTTGTTGAGCCTAAGCAAGTTCCTAAGGAAAACATTAAAGCAACTAGTAGTGAAGGACACTGAAGAAGTGGTATAAGGGATCCTCAATATACTTTGGATCCATATACAAAGGTTTGAGATATTTCATAAGAAGTACCTTCAGTGAAAGTTGTGGAAGAAATTCAAATTTTGGACTCTCCATAGCAAGAGGAAAACATTTCTCCACAAGAAATCCCTATTTTTGAGGAGGTAGAGGAAATCAGTAGTGATCTAATGAAGAAAGCCCCACTAAAGTAAATCACCAACAATTAGGATGCTAAAAAAAAATCAAAGAGTAACAAGTTCTTGATCAACTAGGTTTCAAGAAATAATTCCAATGTCCACTACAATAACAAATGAGATTGAAGAACTTATGATGCAACTACATATTTCCCAAGTAGAAGTAGTAAAATGGAAACATGAAGTTGAAGATAGAAGACATAATGTTAATTCAGTCTATAAACATTTCCGGGTAATTACTAGACTAGAAGAGCAACTTGTATTAGTCTCAGTTGAGTATAATGAGAATTTAGAACACATCAACAATGAGAAAATGAAACTGAAGGTAGATATGTTAAAGGAAACATAAGAGACCATTGAAAATATTGAAGAGTTATCAAAGATGAAATAAACATGTGAATAAATTGATGAGAAGGATGATCAAATACTAGCATGCATGCCCCTTTCTATAGTCTATGCATTGTATTTAAAAGAACAACAACATAAGTTTTGAATTGAATGATGTGCATGAATGATAAACATAGATTTCTAAAATTCCTATGAATTATGTAATTTGTATTATGATATCACCCTAGAGAGGAGAAATATCCTCTATAAGTTATATTTACTGAATTTGGTTTGCTGGCAAAGGATAAAGTGGTCTCCAAACCCTTATGTTGGAGACATAAACCTGAGAGCCTTTATGTCTTTGATAGAGGATGAGACGACCAAATTATCCATAGTAAAGCACTATGAAGATGAAGAAAATAATGTAGAGACACAAATAAGAGGCAAAGGAGCTAGACCCAATGAAGTTTTAAGGAACCACATCCAAGTGATAAAAAAATAACTCACCTATCTAGTGTTGGGGATGAGGAAATTGGAGGTTGCAACATAATGCACCAAACTCAACAAGACTTATGGGGAAGAAGCATTGAGATAGATAGAGGTAAGTTGGCAAGAATTGACAAAGAAATTGTAGTAGAGGGAACCACACTCACTACCTTTTTCTAAGACAACTCTTTATGGGGATAAACTATACATTGAAGGTATTCGAAAAATCACCTCCAACTAGATAGGTCTAACATAGAGGTTCCCTCTCTTGTTTCTTCCTATTCCCTACTTTAGAAGGTTAGGTGAACCTAACATTGATGATAAGAAAGTAAGTTGTGAAATTTTCATGCTATTATCAAAAATAAAAAGAAACATATCCCATAGACAATCATTTAAGTATTGATTTATATGTTGCATAGATTGTTATAGAAGAGGACATAACTTTACAAGGCCAAATTGTGCCCTATTTGCCTAGGGTGAATGATACTCCAAAGTCCTCAATAGTAAAGGAAGAGGATTTGATAGTAAGGGAAGAATGAATATAGTCCCCAACACCAAGGGAAAAAGTATGTGTTGTAGATTTTAACCTTGTACAATAGTTTAGTGCAAATAGATTTTCAATAAAAGAACAAAAAATATACAATGGAAAATACACACATTACAAAGATATTTTTCCCCTAGAAACCCAAATCGAGAAAACCAACATATTCTATATTCATTCTCATCATACATTGTTTACAATACAATATACATATATGATCCAACAACATCCAAAATCCTAATCCAATGACCTGGATTAGTCAACAACCCGAATTCCTTAACTAGAAATAGAAAACCATCGGTGAAAAACCATGTGCCGAAAAACGGCCCATAAATGGACACAAAAACTAAGGACCTCCCAAAAATGGACACAAAAGCTGAGGATTTTTTTTTTCGGGGGCGTTGCCTCCAAAACCCATGCAAGGGGGCTCCTGCCCCCTTACAACTCCCTGAGGGGGATCTTATTCCCCCCCTCTTACCCCCCTGCACGCTCAATTCAATGTATACACTTATTCTCACCATGCAAATAATATAACATAAACTCGACATATGTAGTAGCAACAATGAGAATGAAGTCATCAACCAATACAATACCAAATATAGAATCATTAGTTGCAGATATACTCAACACCAAGTTAGTAAATATTGAACTTACCACATAACAAATACAATCAGAAACAACAACAAACAAAGAAGAATCAGAGAAGGAGGGTGACTAAGAATTAGTTAGTAGCCAAATTATTTCCATTCTCTTTTCTCCCTTTTCCCTTCTTTTTTTGCACTAAGGTCATGGGAAAATTTAACTTCAAGGGTATGATGGGATTCTGAATTATCCCATATTTATCTATCTTGTATAAGTAACCACCACTAGAACATTGATGTTTTGTATATTATTCAATCTAGTACTTGTTAAACTAACTAATTCTATAGGCCACAACACTGTGATGACTAATAGTTTAACATTTTTTTACATTGGTTGCATTTTATGAGTTTAACATGATAAAATAATTGAGTGTGCCTAATTGTTGATGAGTATGGGTTTTTGGTATGTTTTTTGATGATTTATTATCTATATCTTTAACCCCTATAGTTGTGGGAAAATTAATTTGTTTATTTTTTATATTTCATCCTACATTTGAAATCTATCCCTACAAATAGGAGAAGGATAAGCCAATATCCCCTCATCAATGCAATGGAGAAGGAAAAGATTCACTAGAAAAATAATTAGGGAATCAATTGGTTTCCCCTAGAAACCTAAGAAAAAAATAGGTGAGGCCATAGAGACATGCTCCATAATGCTCCAAACCAAGGAAGAAGGGAAATGGGTATGTGCTCTACAACAACCCTTTAAAAGTAGCAAACTAATGAGAAGACTAGCGACACGAGTTCTCTAGTAGGCCTCTCACCCTATCTTGAAGAGGCATATGGTCATGCACTCCCAAAAAACCATCTAATGTAGTAGATCAAGAGAAATAATGGTTCCATGGATCCTACAATAATATCTATGGTCTTGCGCCAAATGAAGATCATGCACCCCAATATCCCATTCCTCAATGAACCTCCTGAACTAATGAAGGAGGAAATGATGATTTTTGGGGTAAGGAAATTAGTTCATAGCCTATATTTCCTTACCATGAATCCAAGGCTCTCTTAAAATATATATGCTCATATGCAACTCTGTTAGGGTAGATAGTGATAGGTTTGAGTTTGTTTATAGCTAGCGTTGAAAGAGCCATAGATTAGAGTTTGTAATTATAAATATTTCTGATGAAATAAAAATAATATAATATTTCTACGTTAATTAAAGTTATAAGGAAGGGATTCACAGGTCCTCATTAGGCAGGGCCTGCTTGGAGAGGCTACTAGTGAATGAACCTTCAATTTTTTTTTGCATTGCATGTGTAGTTTATGGTGTGAATGTTTTTATTTTCCTATAGCTAAAAAAATTATGTTATCTCCGTTAATGTGATTTATTCCTTCACCATCATTTCAGGAGCCTATGATTGGCAGGGGTTCCGTTGTGTGATTCAACATGTTGTAGAATATATTTATCTTCTAGAATTTTCATTTTCATTTTAGTTTCCATTTCCTTTTAGTATCATTAGGAATTTATATTTTACTTTACTTTCAACAATGTTGTTTAATTCCAAGGGAGACAAAGATTTGTATAGCATCAACCAATAAGCCCTAAAACATTCCATGTCTAGAAGACTCATGCTATAGTGTTTTAGTTCTCTATTATAGGTAGTTTCATATTAATAATATAATTTTATTTTCTAAAAATGAAAAGAACATGAAATTGATTTAACATCTAATTTTATCTCATTTCTACACTTGATGATTGCATAACTTTGCATAGTGACCAACATCTCTAGAATTCCCCAAGTTGATAATTTAAGTGTGATAACCCAAGATTTAATAGCCTTTATTGTTTCAATACTTGAGCTCACCACATAGTATTCTCATCAAGGGGGAGCCCATGGAAGGGAAAGCCAAACCTTCCTATAAGTTAGTATTATCTTCAAGGAGAAGCTTGAGGAGGGGTTGACCAAAATTTCCTCTAGATCAATATATTTTTCAAGTGGGAGTCCAAGAAAGGGTCTATTGACCCTTCCTCTAGATTAATATTCTCATCAAGGAGGAGCTTGGGGAGGGGCCAGTTGACCCTTCGTCAAGCTTGGTTTTCTCATCGAGGTGGAGATTGAGGAAGGGTTGGTAGATCCTTCCTATAGATCAATATTTCATTAAGTAGGAGCTCAAGGAAGGGTTTTTTGGACACATTGACCACACCGAGAGGATGGGGTGAATAAATGTAAGGATCTTTTTCTTTTTTACAAAACACCTTAGTTAGCAATCACCATTTACTCATTATTCATTACTTTCATTTATAACCAGTTGTTTGTGTGTAAACATATCTGATCAACACACATCATCATAAAGCACACAAAGAAAAAAAGATATATGTATACATTTCTTTTGTATTATGGACTACAATACTTGGGGTTTATCAACATCAACTGAATAGAGAAACAAATCTGAATGCAAGACTCAACTTGCAGATATCAACATCAATTGAGATGTGAGAAATCCAATTCTCAAGTACAAGACCTTGCCTGTGAACAGAACCAAATCTGTCAACAGGTACGTGACTTGTCAATACTACAACACGTGTATGTATGCAGCATGCCTATACTGCAACACACATATGTACGCACTCTTCCTTATGTCAGCCTGTACACCTTCAGAAAATAGTGTTTCTGAAACTTCAACCTTTTGTCCCTTTAGACCCTTTCTTCCTTTGTCACATCCACTTGTGACCTGTCAACTTCAATGTGCCTGTCACTACCCAATCTATACCATAACCAATCAAAAACATATCTATACCATCCACCAACCTATGCATGCTCCTCAATATGAACAGAACTGAACTACACAACCAACCAACTACCATATTCAAACATCAATGCAACCATACAAAGAATGCCTCAAGAATTCACCATACCATGAGCAAGTATAAACATCAAGAAAATATTTACCCATAATAGAACCTCTTTAGTAGATATGAACCTGTAGAATGTTGATCAAGAACTTGCTTCAGAATTCAGGAACTTGGCACCAACACTTACTCAAGTTTTTCATGTCCTTCCCAATTGTATGCTCCCTTCTCTCCTTTAGCTCACGTACATACATGTCTTGGCTCACTGCATCCCACGTACTACTTAAAAAAACTAGGGTTTTCTGAACCTCCAAAATTTTCTCTATCAAAACCTATGACTTACGAAACTTCTGATTTATCCATGAGCACCTACAATGAGTATTTCACCAGAATAGATCTTCAACATTATCAAGAGATTCACACATAAGAGACCATTGGTATCTTATTTATACTTCTCCAAGTAGCTTCTTCATCTAACCAACTCCAACCAACTTCCTTCTTTTTGGGGCTAACCCACTTCTAACCACTTGTCCACTTATAACTACTTTCTCCACAAATAGTAACTTCTCCACTTCTAGTTGAAACTAATTTATTTTTAATTTCTTTTTTGTTGCAACCACTTAACCCATGAGTAACCACTTTTACTCATCAACTTCTTCTAGGAAATTTTAGAATAATTTGACTTCTTGACCTTTTAGGGGCTTCTAGACAACACATGAGGGTTCTCCAACTTCAAATGGACATAACTCTCTAACCACGAGGAGTTATGTGGCATTCCACATATCATCGGAAATGGCATGATGAGAACTATCAATCTGGAATAGTCTCACCAAAAAATTCACTGATCTTCATAACATTATCCCTAAAAAAAAATGGGTTCCCTAACCACACTGCTAAGATTTCTCAACCAACTAACCATTTGGACTTTGCAAAGAGTCTTCCCATGAGGGATTCACCATAAGGGGACAAATTTGGAATTCAACCATTTGGTACTTCCTATAAACCATGAAAAGACAACAATGGGCAACCTTTACATCAACCAATATATACATCAATCCATCTGGAACATCAACCAATGACAACACATCACTATTACACATCATGACATTATTCCTCAACCATCAATTAATCCCATGACCACATGATTCAAAAATCAATACATCAATGATACAATGATAATACTTGACATCAACTCTTTGAAATCAATCCTTTGACATTAATGACAACATAATGCAACAATCTCCCCCTTTGGCATTGATGGAAACACAAACATTGATGTCAACACCAATCATTGATGGAAACACTTGGACATGGAAATTATCCTCATAAATATTCATCTCTTCGCATAAATGTGGCTATCTCTCCCCCTTTGACATCAATGGAAAAGGGTAGTTCTCTCCTTGGGGATGCTCCCCCTACTTGAACTCTCCTTGGGGCTGCTCCCCCTGTCTAGATGCCTTTGAGCTTCCTTTGAATAATCTCTCCCCATTTTGAAAATAGATATCACTTTGATGCAATGCTAATGGCATGATTTTCAATCATATCTCCTTTTGGAATCATGTTGTTGCAACCAATCATGGGAAGAAGAATAACTCCCCTTGTGGGTATGTCTCCCCTTATCTTCTCTGCAAGATGAACAATATGCTACCATTGCAATCTACTTCTGCTGCAAATGCCACTTCTCAAGAATGCTCTTCTCTTCCTATGCCGATCCTTGGACCTATCCATGCATCAATCATCCAAACTAATGCCATACCATACATCAAGTGTATGCCAATCATACATAATGTCTCATGCATCAATCATGAAGAAAAATATATGTCAAAAATGAATCATGGAAAAAACATCAACCATGTAGACCTTGTTCCATACCATGTGACAAGCATGAACATAAATCATGTACATAAACCATGTACATAAACACTATACAATATATCATAAGATATCATCAATGGAATGTATCAACCATATTCCAAGAACATGTGCCAACTGTGTACGGACCATATGCCTCTACCAACATGACAACCATGTGCCTCAAGAATGTATCATATCACTCATGATATGCCTCTAGCATGAACCAAGTAACACAAACCATGTGTCAAGAAATGTATCTCAACCATCAAGCATCGATCAATGTATCAACCAAGCATATCAACTATATCATCCCATACATCATCTACCAAAGAAATTGCATCAACCATTGTACCAAGATTCAACAAGATGAACCACAATCAAAATATTTTCCCCTACATGTATATCATATCAACCATAAACCATGTGCCAATCATACTTCTAGCAAGTTCCTCAATAGATCAATACTATATCTCTAGCTAACATCACATCATCATGATATATCGCATAGCCAAAGTGCCATAACTTCACTGACATAACCAACATTGTTCCTCAACATAAAATGCCTCATTCCATACTCTAGGGTTAGTACCATGCATCTAGGATAGGTATCAAGCATATGCTTCAACACTCAACCATATGTCATCACCATACATACATCAAACATACATGTAAGAATATAATCATGAAAACCTGAAACAAACCATGTTAGACCCTACAAAATAGAGTTATACCATCAAACCATGATTCAACTCATCTACATATCCTTCTTTTAAAGGATTTTACCACAGGTACATGGCCTGTTACACAAACATCTCGCATATATATGTGACCTTTCTATAGGTCACCTCAGGTATGTATGCAACTTCTTCCACAGGAGCCTGCGTATGCTTTAGAAAATGTCAAGCTTGAGATTGCCTCATGGATGCCATTCTATTTTGGTTGTTCATTCTCCTTCATCCACTTCTGAAGTTGTCCCAAATTCTTAGAACTTGAGCTTTGAGCTTCCATCTTTTCAACATTTTCTTCCTTCCTATATTCATGTGTTCTTCTTGCCATGCTATATGAAGCACTCCTCATGGACTGTCTTCTTGTTAGGTATATAGAGAGGTAGTGGGGGGGACCATAGGGCACATAATTATAATAGTGGAGGCCATTCAATTTAAGTTGGACTAGGTCCAATATATTATTAAACAAGGCCCACTATGATAGTTATATATAATAAATGGGTAGTTAGATATAATAAATGTAAGAGGACTTCTTAGAAGATTACTCCTCTAGAATGTTCTTAGGTGATGGTAGTACTATATAAAGGATTTCAAGTAATGTAATGGGACATGAAGAGAGGTATTGTATTTGGAGTCGTATCTCAATAGGAGGAATCCCCCTCGAAGAAGCAAGTGAACAAGAGAGGATCCCTTCCATAATAGGATCCATTGTATGGTGTTGCCCTACCTCAAGGGTTTTGATATAATAAAGTGGTGGTTTTCTATATGGTTTCATATATCTTGTGTGGTGATTATATTCAGATATCTTTGGATCTATTGTGATATTTTGTATTCAGTCTTTGAGTTCTTAACAATTGGTATTAGAGCACTTTCCTTGGACAAAGAAGGGAAAATTTTTTGCTCTTTTTGCATAATTTTTCTAGGGAAGAAAAAGAGGGCGATGCTCTTTAGGTTCATATATAAATATTTAAGAGATGAATTTGGAAAAAAAAAATTGGGGATTTGAATTCCTCTCAGAAAAATACCCAATTTCAAAAACAAAATCAACCGAAACAGAGTTCGGGAAGTAAATTTATGAGCATTTTAAATTCAACTATTTTTTAGGGTTTTTCCGGAATAAGCCGCGATTTTTTGCCGTAATTTTCATAGGGTGCTTAGATGGTTATTTCCTCTCAAACCCTCAAACAAATTCTACAAATTACTGAAGCATTTAAATCTCAATTGTATGATACATTTAATGACAAATTGGATAAATTTGTAGATGGTCTCACAACCGGCCTTAATGATAGTTTTCGTAGTATTCAATATTCATTGGATAACATGCAGGAGATATTTCTTATGGCGGACATTAGGGATGAATATAATCAAAAAATATATTCTTGGTATAATTTTGAGGTTGATTGCGATGATTGGTATATGGATAGTTGTCATTTCTGGGATGACAACCACTTCCATATTTTACTTGATGACTCTACTCCACCTTCTGTAGAGAACATCAATGTCCCACACTAGGAGCTAGTTATGATTACCAGCTTCCAGCCTGCATATTCTACAATGATATTGTTCCTTCCAAATTCTTCTACAACCTTTTTCCACTATGTGGATGGATATTCTTATTTAGATCCACATGATAGGTGCTAGTCTTTGGAGAATCATTTTGAGTTGGTTATTGGGTTCCAAAATATTTCATGTAGAGTTCACATGAGAACTTGGACATGAGACCTAGGTTGACAATGGCAATTGGACTACTTCAACATGGTGGATTTCCTTTCTACATGGGACCATGGTTCTCCAGTCTTCTTCAACATTATGGTACACAATTATCTATGGGACCCTGGTATATGGTTGTACATCAAGTATTGAGGACAACACTTTCATAAGGGGGATGGAATGTTAGGTAGCTAGAGAGGTAGTAGTGGGGGACCAGAGGGTCCATAGTGATAATAGTGGAGGCCATTCAATGTAAGGTGGACTAGGTCCACTGTATTATTACTATATGAATCACTCCTCATGGACTGTCTTCTTGTTAGGTATCTACAGAGGTAGTGG
>ML780681.1:836863-850220 GCA_009831015.1 Picea engelmannii
CCTAAGTCCAGTAACTCTTTCAACTGCATTTGCAATTCACAAAGTTCCAGCGCTGTCATCCGATACAGAGTCTTGGAGATTGGTTCTGCACCAGGTTTTAGCTCAATAGTAAAATCAAGCTCCCTCTCAGGAGGTAACCCTGGTAACTCGTTTGGAAAAACATCTTTAAATTCTGACAATACCGGGTACTGATCCAGTGAGGGTCCCTTCCTTTCATTTACTGCTTCCACTACATAAAGTCGACACCCTTGCCTCAAGCATCGCTTAACCTTCATAGTTGATATAAAGTGTAACGACACTTTTCTCTGTACACCCTGGATATCTAGTAGTCTTCCTTCATCATCGACACAAAACACCCTCTTTGCGAAACAATCTACCAAAGCTCGGTGAGTTGCTAACCAATCCATTCCAATGATTAAGTCATATGCCCCGAGAGCAGTGACGTATACCTTCAACCTGGTAGTACATACTCCCAGGTCTACTATACAATTATCGACACTAGGTCCTACTGCTTGTTTTTCCCCCGAAGCCATCTCGACTTGTTTAAAGTCATCGTGCTCGTAGGTTGCCAACCCACTCTTTTCTAATGCAGATGGTGAAATGAAACTATCTGTCGCACCAGAATCAAACACAATCTTAACATTGATATGATTTAGTGTACCTGATGACTCCAACACTGTGGATTGATGTTCGGCCTGGCAGTTATTAACCGCTGTGTAAATCTGGTGGTTTCTACTTGATCTCCCCATCGGTGCCTTTCCTTCTCTATGCACAAACCCTGATTGTAACTCTGGGCAGTCATGCTGGTAATGGGGTCCTCCACATCCCCAACAGGTAACACATGGATTGAACCTGTGCACTATTCTGTGCCTGCCTCTGAAACGATTTCCTTCTCCTGGAACCCCTTCCCCTACTAGTTGTTCCCTGAGATGGTCGTGGACCTGTCTACGTCGTTGGTGATGAACGAGATGTTGCACTCGCTGCCATTGAAATCCCTGTGGCTACTGTCCTTGGTGCGACTCTGTTACCATATGGAGGTGGCCTTGAGCCTCCTCCCCTGGGAAATGTCCTAGGGGTCTTTCCCACGAATCCAGGACGATGCAGAAAGGTTGGTCTCATACCATCGGTTAAGTTCATATGTTCCTCCGCATAACACACATTTTCCACCGCTTACGCTACTGAAGATGATTTCCACATCCACACCATAGCTCTTATCTTAGGGTTCAATCCATAGACGAAGCGCTCTGACTGTCATTGGTCATTATCCATATACGAAACATATTTGACCAGTTCCATAAATCTGATCTCATATTCTTCTACAGTTCTATTTCCCTGTACTAAGGCATGAAATGCCCCTACCTATTGTTCCTCGTAGTATGCTGGTAGATATTTCCTTCAGAACCTCTCCTCGAAAAGTTCCCAAGATACTGTGTCTGGGGTAAGGTGCAGTTGTCTTTCTAGGTTGCCCCACCAGTTCAAGGCACTGTCTCTTAACTAAAAAATTGTGATCTTTGCCTTTGAGTTGGACGCATAGTCCCTTAAGGCAAAACACCTTGTCATGCCTTCCAACCATGCTTCTGTGCGTTCATTGGCGCGACCCCCGACAAACTCCGAAAGTTTGATCTTCTGCAATTCTCGCATGATGTCTTTGGGTGGAGGTCCTCCCCCTGAATCCCTTGATGCTTCTAGATTACCCGTTCTAGACGGTGGGGGTTCCACTTCAGTCCCTGCCAGTTGTCGCCCCTTTAAAGTATCATTAATGGCTTGCAACGAGTGTAGTATGAGAGCTAGTTCGGGTGATGGTGGTGTTGGTGTTGGTGGTGTTGGCGGTGCTTGCGACGACACTCCCCTGCCTTGAATCCCTCGAGTCCTGACCATCCTGTATGCTTTGACCTGCATCAACCAATGTTGTCAGGGTGAGTTCAAGGACGTTTCAAATTGGTGCTACTTAAACTAGAAATAGGGTTAGGCGTAAGTTTTCTTTACTTGTCTATAAACAGACATTACTCCTTTAGGGGATTGGCTAGGTTAGGGTTAGGATTAAGCGTCTAAGCTTGATTTCTTCGCCCCTATATAAAAAAAAATTATTGGTTCCCTTTCCCTGTAGCTACGCTAGCCTTGCGCCATACTCACCAATTCCTATGCTTACTCTCCTAGTGCATATGTCGCCTCCTTCCCGCTTGTCCTAGTCTAAGTCCTTTTAAATTTTCACTTACAACTAAATATCCTCTGATGCTTGACTCGTGAGCTTTTTCTTGGTGCGTAGTGTTGGCGTTGTCAATTGCTGCATTGAGATTTAGCGTTGACTTTGACTGGTGGACTGGAGTGGAGGGACTTGGCGCTTGGATCGATGAGTTGTGTGTACGGTCTCGTGAGCCTGACGCTTGGACAATCGGAGTTTATACTTGGGATACAAAGATCGACAACGCTAATTAAGCCTTTACCTTGATTTCCGGTGCATTCACTAGTTATGATTCAACTCGGTTAGCTGGCTTCGGATCATAGATTAGGTAATAAGCCAGTTAGTCTTAATATTCCTACTGTATCTTCCTAATAATAACACCACTCTAATCCCTACAGTGTTACCATTAATCTAAATAAGTATAAGAATTTATTTGTAAAGACCTATGAGGGCATGTTGGTGTTGGTGCTCTTCTTAAGGTGCTTCGCTTGGTGGGTGGTCGCGGGTTCAAAACCCATGGACTCTCTAACATTTTAATTTAAATAAATTAATGATAATTACTTTTAATTAATTTACTATACTTAGTTTTAATTTGTTGCTTTTATTTAAATATATGTATGTATATTATATTATTGTTAATAATTAATAAATTTAATATATGTATGTATATTATATTATATATATATTTTTGTTAATAATTAAATAATAATAATAATAATAATTAGCAATTTAAACCCTTGAAATTTAAATTTAGTAAAAATTTAAAAATCCAATTTAAATAAATAATAAAAATAAAATAAAATATAAACTTAAATAAAATAAATAAAAACATAAAAAAAATAAAAATCAAATCGGGCACGCATGAAGCCCACTTGCCCGCTTCCTCCAAAATAACCCTACACCTATCTCTCCAAACCCTAAACACGTCCTTCCTCTGCCACCTCTCCACTTTGCTCTGTCCCTCTCAGCAGGCTTAATGCCCTTCTCTGAGCACTGGTGCTTGGGCGATGGCTTCTGTGTATTACGTTTTGTGTTTGGCTTGGAGGCGAGTGAGCTCTCTCGTTCCTCTAGTTGTTGTGCACTCCATAGTTCCTCGTGGGGGCTGATCACAGTCATGTCAGTATGCTCCCGCTCCTACCCAAACTCATTTATGCTATGCGCTCGCTCCATGAATGACCAGATACCAGATAGGGTTTGACCCATTTTAAGCAGTTCCAGTATTGACTAGTGGGTTATTTCCGATGTTTCAAGTATGTAAGGGCGTGGAATATCCTCTCTTGAGTGGATCCAGACTATCTATCTGCTCCTAAACTATCTGTATCTTACCGATAGCCACTCAATTTTACGTCTCAGATATAGGAATAATATCCATAACTAGAATAAGCATAGGTAGTAGAAGTTGATCCTCTAGTTTGATAGCCGCGGTCTATAACTAGTCTAAATGAATCTGCTTATCCAATTGGTGCTACTTAATCCTCTTCTAGCACTCGAAATGGAAGGTATCCTGCTCCTTACTTGGATGCTATCTTTTCCCCTATATAATTTACAACCTCGTATTCGCACCTAGCACTGTTCCATCCCTTCCTTCCTCCACGGAACCACATGCCCATATTTTCCTTTAGGGAAGACCTTACAAAGCTGGAATACTCTTAGTTTGTTGTTGGCCATCGCAGTTGTATGAACATAAACGTTCGTTTTCCCTCCGTAAAAGCATCACAGTTGGACCATCGCAACTACATAACGACTGTTGTCTATTGGTAATTTGGTGTTAAGGCCGGTAATTTGGGAGTTTTCTGTTAATTTTTGAAATATATTGTTAATTTTTTTTTAAGAATTCGTTAATTGTCAGCAATGGATCGCGTGAATTTTGGTATGTCGGGCTTATATGCTTTATATTCTTTCAAAATTGAAGCGAGTTTGTGTTTTCTTGGGCTATTTTTGTTTCACGGTTTATTTATGTGTATGATTTTGGTCCGTTGTCTTAATAACCTTTAAATTGTAGTTACTCCATATTTTTGAATGAATCTGAGCTTTTAATTAACGTTTCGGAGCTCTTGTAAGGACTCCAGAACATTAACTCCAGGGTTTTTGTGTTAAAACCCTCCCGGGGATATTCCTAGAGGACGCTTATGTATCCAGTGAATGTGTTTTCAAACAAATCTTACTTCATCTGATTCCTGTCGTTGTAAACTGAATGACTGAGGACATCTCGAACAACAAGAAATAAAAACCCTGTTCAAAACCCTAAACTCGGATACAATTATTTATTTACATGCATTCTTTGAATTCATTGATGGACATCCGAGGTTTTTCCCCGCGAACTCTCATCTCCCGGGGTCATTTATATTGTATTCAATGGCGGGTTCCTGACTTCAGAAGAATAAGCCACACAAAACTCGCCTTGCCTCCAAGTCTTCCTGACATGCCGACAAGTTGTCTACAATAGATTCAAAAGGAATATCCAAGGGTGCACAACATCATGTGTCTAAAGGAGCAAGAGATTCCAGATTACAGCGCAATAAAATGGTGAGAATGGTTATAAATGTCATTATTGCAGACTTGCGGATCCTCAGGTGGTAGAGTAATTGTTATTGCAAGAAATTTGTTGTTTTTTGTGTTTGTTTTCTTTACTAAGGTTACACCGTTACAACAAGTTGATTTGTTTCTTTTTAAAAAGGAAATAAACGAAAAATGGTTTTCTTTCCAAACTATCGTACTAAATATACACTACTCGCACTTGTCATTATGCTTTGTCAATTTCAACACATCTTGTAAATGATACTTCTCACACAGAATAGTAGGCCAAATATAGATCTGGTCACATTCAGAATACTTAAAAAGTAAAGTTCATGAAAGAGGATAACTTATCAAGATGCAGCAATAACATCAGTTGAATCTTTCTTTGCCAAGAAGACTGTAGATAGCCATGTATGTCTGGGTATTCGTCTTGCCAAGGGAAAACCTTAATTAACGACATAATAATTCTTCGCATTTAAAGTAGCTCTGCTGGAAATGCCTCCTGTCACATATCTAGTAACATTACTTGTAACTGCCCCAGAGCCTATGAACAGGCTCGTAACTGTTACTCCTTTCTCCTTCCTTGCCATTCTCTTCAGTGGGAGATGCACTATACACTCCCTATATATATGTTACTTCATGTCATACTCTTAAGTCCCATCGACCTATTTTGGCCCTTTGTGTACATTGATAATATGTTTTTTCTATTTCTATTAACACAACTTTCTGACTAGATGCATCTCTGACTATTGAAAGATTCAATAGTGTTTCTTCCTAATTGACTGTTCCACCATGGACGTGGCCATCTTGAACAATGAATATTATTCTAAATAATTCCCCTTTCCTCTTAGGCGATGCAGTTTCCGTAATTTTTCTGTTGCTATTCTCTGGTGTCAAAAACCAGTTTGGCTGACCGAATAAAAAGCTAGTTTGGCTGACCGTATAAAAAGGAGAGTTTTAAGGATGTGTTTCTTCCCACATTAACATGTAGACTGAGATATCATATTCACATTCTTTCCAAGATTCTGATATCATATTCACAGTATTAAGATCTCTGTGTCTCTTTGTTATTTGTTTTTATTGTGATATTTGTTTTTACATTTTCAATATATATTTCATTTATATTTATATTTGTGTTAAAATTTATGTGTTTGGTTTGCAGGTTAGGCGGAGCTGGAGTTGGAGCTGGGAACTTGGCCCATAGGCCCATATTTCAAACTAAGGCGCTCTGATACCATGTGTAGTAGCCGTAAAAATACAAAATTTAATTCTAATTTAGCATATAATTCTTTCTCATACAAAATAATTCAATCACCAACATATGAGCATATGATATTCGACAAAAATTAAAATTTTATCCACAGCATAAGAATTACTTAACAGAATAAATAAATTACCTCTCCCTGATGCTAATTCCCCTGTCGATATGGTTGTTTGTTGCTGAAACTATGTCAAACACTGCCCAAAACTGTGTTTCCACCCTGCCAACTAGGACAGCTTCCTAGCTCCAGGATACCATATGGATATCCTGGCCCCCATGCCCAAAACCTCCAGCAAACCGGTGCCCCCTGTACTGATCCTTTGCCCGACTCCCCAACTCAAACTCTCTCCAGCAAATTCCCCAAATCCAAGAGAGCCCTCCCCAAAAAAAATCCAAGTCGAATGATAATCCCCTTCTGTAAATACTCCTCTGCTCATATCCCCCCTTCACCGCCCTTTTTTCTCATTTATTTCTTTACCTACACATTTATTACCTTATCCTCATAGTTAATGCCCCTTACCCAATTATTAATGTTCCTTATTTGTTTATTAATGCTTCTTATCCCCTAGCATACATAGATCATTTAATTAAACAATATAATTTATTAACCCTCTTAATTTAATACCCATGTCAATGAATGTAACGGGTAATTAATTAATCAAATTATAACAATTAATTATTTAATAAATATTTAATTAGTATCATTATACCAACCTTTGTTTAATTAATAACATGTTAGAAAAATTAATTACCTAATAAATTTTTACTAGGGTTGTTACAACATAGGGCCCATAATGATAATAATGGAGGCCATTCAATGTAAGTTCGACTAGGTCCACTTTATTATTAAATAAGGCCCACTATGATAGTTAGATATAATAAATGGGTAGTTAGATATAATAAATGTAAGAAGACTTCTTAGAAATTTCTACTTCTAGAAGATTCCTCCCATAGAATTTTCTTAGGTGATGGTAGCACTATATAAAGGGGTTCAAGCAATGTAATGGGATATGAAGAGAAATATTGTATTTGGAGCAGTATCTCTTTAGGAGGAAGCCCCTCGATTTGGCAAGTGAATAGGAGAGGATCCCTTCCATAATAGGATCCATTGTATGGTGTTTCCCTACCTCAAGGATTTTCTATAATAAAAGTGGTGGTTTTCTATATGGTTTCATATATCTTGTGTGGTGATTGTATTCATATATATTTGGATCTATTATGATATTTTGTATTCAGTCTTTGGGTTCTTAACACTTCTTGTGTTCCAACAATATTGAGATTTGTGACCAAAGCCACTGCAGCTGTAACATCTCATGGTGTGACAATGAACAACAATGTGTTATACTTGATTACATATCCAACATCTTAGGGTGTTATGGAACCTCCCAACATATTTCCTTGCACAATGTCTGCAATCCAAAGCTTTATGAAAATATTCATTACGTGAGAATCAATGACCATGAAAAACATTTTCATACCTTTGCTTTGGTGTCCACCTTGAAGGTGTCTCTCTTCTAAATTTTCTTTGAGGTGTAAATATGGCTTCTTGATGCCTTCCTTGCTTTGTGTAGATGGTTGACTTCCAACATTGCTTCCACCTTTTGAGAATGAAGGACTTACCTCATGCTTCTTAGAAGTGTTGTATTTAAGGTGTGTATCTTCCTTGTTGTATCCAAGACCTTATATCATTTGGTGATATTTGAGTATCCAAGATTTGATTCAATATTGTTGATTTGTTCATGAACTTGATATGATAATTTGACTTCTCTACTTTCTTTCTGAGATCAACAAATTCAACTTCCAACTTATGGCATGACTCGTCCTTTTCATTTACTTGATTCTTTAATAATTCCTCTACCCTTTTGGATTCTTCAAATTGAGTCCTTAAATTTACATTTATTTTAAGATCTTCAATTCTTTTGCTAAGCTCATCATCTACCTTATTCTTTTCTTCTACTTGACTAGTTATATCATTCTTTAGTTTCTTTATCTCTTCTTCTTGCTTCATGAGTATTTGCTTTAGTGCCATAATATGCCTTGGGTATTTTTCTAGGACCTCCTTTGTGTATTTTTCAATATACTTAAAGGAAAGTGACACATATCCTATTTCCATGATAACTTCTTCTAAATTAGTTATAATTTTATCTTTAATATCTAACAAATATTCCTCTTCAATAATTCCAAATTCTATACAAACTTCTTCTGTATCTTCTTCTTCATTTGTAAGAGAACATTCATCTTCACTAGGAGTATTGTATCAGAGGATTTTGGATATTGTTTACCTTCATTTTCCTTGATGGGATTTTCTTATTTATCTTGGTATACCTTCTCTATCTTCAACCATAGATCCTTGGTGGAAGTACATTGCCCCATGCTTTCTTTGACAAAACTTGAGAGCCATTGAAAATGGTCTTGAGATCTAATGCATCGTTTTTCTTCGTTTCCTTTTGTGATGCAAATTTTGACTTATTATTCAAGGGAAATGATCCACCCATAGCTACATTACAAACACCTGTTCCTTTTTCCTTCAAAAACCCTTTCATTTATATTCTCCATGCTAAGTAATTTGTCTCATCAAAGACTGTAACTTCATCTGCATGTTCATCCATTTGTGTGTCCATGGATCTCCTTCAAGATTGTAAGGCTTATGATGAAGGCCTTCTCTGATACCAATTGTTGGACACACTAAGAGGGGGGGGGGTGAATTAGTGTAGGTCTCTTTTGCTTTTTTACAAAACACCTTAGTTAGCAATCACCATTTACTCATTATTCATTACTTTCATAAAGCACACAAGGAACACAAGATATATGTATAAATTTCTTTTGTATTACGGACTACAATCCTTAGTGTTATCATCTTCAACTAGATAGAGAAACAACTCCACAAGAGCGCCAACTCTCAATGCAAGACACAACTTGCAGATAGCAGCACCAAATGAGATGTGAGAAATCAAATTCTCAAGTACAAGACCCTTCTTATGAACATAACCAAATATGTCAATAGGTATGCGACCTGTCAATACTGCAACACGCTTATGTATGCATCCTTCCTATACTGCAGCATGCATATGTACGTGTTCTTCCTTCTCTCAGCCTTCGTACACCTTCAGAAACTAGGGTTTGTGAAACTTCAACTTTCTATCCCTTCAGACCATTTATGCCTCTGTCACATCCACTTCAATATGTATGGAATTTCTCAATCTGTACCATAACCAATCACAAGCATATAAATATCTTCCAACAAACTATGCATACTCCTCAACCATACACCATCATAGATCATGGATATCTCTCATTCAGAACTGAATTAAACTACTCAACCAACTCGATACCATATTTAGACATCAATACAACCATACAAAGAATGACTCAATCATTCACCATACCATGAGAAAGTATAAACATCAAGACAATATTTACCCATACCAAAACCTCTGTAGTAGATCTGAACCTATAGAATGTTGATATGGAACTTGCTTCAGACTTCAGGAACCTGTCACGAACACTTACTCAAATTTTTCATGTCCTTCCCAAATGTACGTGCCCTGATATCCTTCATATTTCATGCGTACGCACCTTGGCTCATTGCATCTCGCATACTACTTCATAAAACTAGGGTTTTCTGAACCTCTGAAACTTTCTCTGTCAAAACCTCTGACTTTTGTAACTTCTGATGTGTCCATGAGTACCTGAAATGAATCTTTCACCAGAATAGATCTTCAATATGCTCAAGAGATTCACGCGTAAGAGACCCTTGGTATCTCATTTATACTTCCCCAAGTAGTTTCCTCATCTAACCAACTCTAACCAACTTCCTTCTTTTTGAGGCTAACCCACTTCTAACCACTTGTCCACTTATAACTACTTTCTCCACAAATAGTAACTTCTCCACTTCTAGTTGCAACTAATTTATTTTTAAGTGTTTTATTTTTGAAACCACTTAACCCATGAGTAACCACTTTGACTGGTCAACTTCTTCTAGGAGCTTCTAGAATAATTTGAATTCTTGACCTTCTAGGGGCTTCTAGACAACACATGAGGGTTCTCCAGCTTCACATGGCCATAACTCTCTAACTGTGAGGAGTTATGTGACGTTCCACATATCACCCGAAATGGAATGATGAGAACTATCCATCTAGAATAGTCTGACTGACAAATTCAATGATCTCCATAACATTATCCCTCAAACAAAATTAGGTTCCCTAACCACACTTCTAATATTCCTCAATCACTTAACCATTTGGAATTCACAAAGCATTTTCCATGAGGGATTTCACCATAAGGGGATCACTTTGGAGTTCATCCATTTGATACTTCCTATAAACCATGAAAAGAGAACAATGGCCAACCTTTACATCAACCCATCTATACATAAATCCATCTGGAACATCAACCAATGACAACACATCACTATTACACCTCATGACATTATCCCTTAGACATCAATTACATCCATGACCACATGATTCAACAATAAATACATAAATGATACAATGACAATAATTGACATGAATTCTTTGACATCAATTATTTGACATGGTATTTTCATCAAGGGAGTGCCTGGGGAATGTTTGGCTCACCCTTCCTTGAGCATAATATTCTCATTAAGGGAGATCCCTAGGAAGGATCAATCAACCCTTCCTCCATGTTATGATTCTTGTTGAGGGGTAGATTAAGGAAGGGTTAGTCAATCCTTCCTCTAAATTAGTAATTTTTTTTAGAGGAAACTTGAGGAAAGGTTGATCGACCCTTCTTTAAACATAATATTCTCATCTAGAGGGAGCCTAGGGACGAGTTACCAAACCCGTCCTTTAGATTTGTATTCTTTTCAAGGATGATCTCTTGGAAGGGTCAAACGATCCTTCCTGTTGATTATTATTTTCATAGATAAGATTATTGGGAAGGGATGCATGACTTTTCCTATAGATTAGTATTCTTTTCAAGGTCATTATTGAACATGAGTTGGCCAAGCCTTCACCAAAATTAGTACTTTTTTCAATTTTAGTCTTATGAAGGGTCATCCAACCTTTCTTGAAGCTAAGAATTCACATTGAAGGGGATATTGGGGAAGGGTCAATTAACACCTACTAAACATTAATATTCTCCTAGAGGGGGGATTGAAGAAGGATCGATAAACCTATCCTCTAGATTAATATTATTGTCGAAGGGGATATTGAAGAAGGATCGACTCACCATTCCTCTAGATTAATATTCTCATTGGGGAGGATTTTGAAGAATTACTGGTTGACCCTTCCTAAAGTACAGTGTTCTATTAGAGGGGAACTGAGGGGTTGTTTCAACCAACCCTTCCACATGCATAATATTCTCGTTGATGGGGAGCCTATGGAAGGATCAATCAATGCTTCCTCTGTATTAGTATTCTCATTTGGGGGTGATGTAGGAGCATCGATCCACCTCAACATGCTCCAAATCTATAGCACGTTGGTGTGCATTCAAAGAAGGGAGAGGTGCCAACACTCTTGTTTTTCCCTCGAAATTTAAATGTAATTAAGGAAATTGAATGTTTTCAGGCTAGAAGAACCAAGTTGTGCTTTCGCACAAGCTGTAGATGAGGTCACCTCAAGTGGTTGACGGTAGGAAGGATCTACACCCAATTTAGACTATATTTCCACTTATTGTAATCTGCCTCATTAGATAGGTGTCTTGAATGGTGATTAGACACCACTAGTGTAGCTTGGAGGGAAAGATCGTCAAGTCCCTATTGTATAAATATTTGTATTGTATGCCCAATAGAGGCTGTTGAAAATTGATGAAAAATCATTGTAAGAAAGAGGATATTTGAGAGCTGATACTTAGTTGCAGTCTGGTCTCATACACTATAATTAACATTCAAGTTAATACAAAAGAAGCAATTTTTCCTGCCTATGAGTTTTCTGTGTGTTTATATGATTTTGAAGAATGTTATTAGTGTTTTTATGAATGTTTATGCTGTAGATGTGTATGTTAGAGTTCATCTGTCGGGATAGAGATAGAATCCTCTGTCTGTGAGTTGTTGAATTATTTATAGGTTCTTTAGGCTAAGTGCAAGGAGTGCACGACAAAGCGTTGAAACTCTGTGAGCCAACACAAAGAGTGCGTGTCTAAACTATTTTGAGTCAGAGGAGAACATGCCAGGAGGGTGCACCAATATAATTCATATACTCAGAGGAGAACCTCAAGGTTACTAAAGACCTTAGAGGAGAAACTGTGCAGAGAAGACATAGAAAGAAGAAT
The DNA here is from genome assembly GCA_009831015.1 of Picea engelmannii. Lineage (NCBI taxonomy): Eukaryota > Viridiplantae > Streptophyta > Pinopsida > Pinales > Pinaceae > Picea > Picea engelmannii. Next base: position 849,058 of record ML780681.1, read on the forward strand.
TGCTAAAGATTTTGTCAAGACTCTGCCAGGAGGGCATTGAGCAGGTGCAAAGTGTGCACATAACCAACACATTCTGGAGTGTTGGAGGAATTGAGGAAAACCTTGGAGTTACTTAACACTCTATGGGAAGGAATCTCTGTAAGTTTGCATTGAGAAGAGGTAGGAGTTACCTTGGTAAACCTGAAGGATTTAGGGATATAGAACCAAGACCTATGCAATAAGTGCACCAGGACAACACTTAGATAAGTGTTTCAATAATCCACTTGAAGGATTAAGTAAATGCAAGGAGTGCACCAAAGGAAAAGGAATTTCATCTCAAAATATTGGGAGTAGGTGCATCGAACTCCCTAGAGGGCACCAGAAGGTCTGCAGAAGGACACAAAAAGGTCGAGAACCTTAAAGGTTTGATCCAACAAAAGATCAGAAGAATTAGTGTCGTCACACACAGATTTCCTATAAGGAGTGAAAGAGGTCAAGAGAATCCCAAGTCTTGGATAGCGAGTGAAGTGCTAAGTGTGCATAGAAGTAAGGACTTGCCTAAGTCCTGAAGTTCTAAAGTCAAACAAAATAACCCATCATCAAGAGAGGACAGGTGGTGAAAGATCAAGATATTTGGGAGATAGAGTTCCAGAAGATTTGCTTAGAGAAAAGAGAAATCTTTGCGAAGTCGCCAAGGGTGGAGTGAATCTGGACTGTCAGATCCAGGAGGACACATGGAGGAGATCCACATATTTTAGAGAAGTGGTGCTCCAGAAGAAATCAAAGGAGAGTAGAGAATAAAGACTCTCAAATTCTGGAGTCTGAATAGATCACAACCATCGATTTAGGAAGTGGCGAGGACTGTTGATCCTCACACCCCTTTATGTTAGCCGATTCAGAGTTCGGGGAAATAGGAGTTGGCTATTGTGAAAAGGATGAATCTTGAAGCCCGGAGCACCTTTCAGTGTTTATCCTTGGAACACAGCCTGAGGTCATATGATCAAAGGGGCCTAACACATAAAACTAGTGTCGTTGTTAAATTTCTTCAAAGGGGCCAAGAAGAGAGTCGTGGGGTTGATAGGACCTGCAATTTAGAGAAAGGGGAACCTGTGAAAATTGCACTGGGTTCTGACAGGGAACCAAAGAGTCGATCTGAATCAAGAAATCGAACGATCCTAGACCAG
>ML780681.1:850322-880669 GCA_009831015.1 Picea engelmannii
AGAGCCTGATTTTTTCTGCAGATCATAGGCAAAATAATATAGAGAGGACATACTCTCATACCAACATAGTGGTATCAAAGAAGAAGTTCGCCTGTAGAAAAAATGTGAAAGGAGACAGACTGTGACGCTCTACGGAGGTTGTTGCAAGGCATGCAATAGATGGTAAACAACTAGGTGGGATGAAGGTCAAGACAGATTACTATTGAAGGCCATAAGAGTAGTCGAAGAGAAGACTTCCCGCAGAAGAGAAAAGTGGAATTTGACAAGGAGCTCAGTGAAATCTGAGCAGAGATGGAGAAGCTAGCATTGAATATGCAACAGGAGGCAAAGGTACGCTGGAGATACAAGTGGGCTCTGAAAAAGAAAGTCAATTGGCTTGTTCAAAACTTGTTGGCCAAAAGGAAACAATAGGTGTTAAAAAGGTGGATGAGTCATGTTGAGAACCTCAGGGATGAGGGAAAGAGATACGACAGAGGTCTCACAGATTTCCAGGTGGGCAATGAGAAGGAATCAATTGATCTCATAAACTTCTAGGAGGGCAGAGGAGACATCCAAATTTTCCAAGTGGGCAAGGGAGAAGAAATTAGCTCAGCTGAGAGTTCATGTCAGGAAGGGGTGTTGATATATGGAAAAGAGGTGGAATAAATGCTTCATCCACATGAGGATTCATGTGGAACTGCAAGCCACGTGAATGAAGATGATGAGAAGTTAAAAAATTCTATCACAGAGGAGGAGGATCAGAGGAATGTTCTGATCATTAGAGAAATCCAGATATTCTTGCCAAGCAGCCAAGGAGAGGCTAGCATATGTGTTGCAGATGCAACAATAGAAGGACATCAAGCTGAGACTATCATAGAGGAGAAGGAGCATATACTGAAGTCTACCCCAACAGAAGAGGAGCACCCAGTTGAGTTACTCACTCAGTGGGATATGGAGTTGAAGATGCTGGAGGATTTGTTGGACAATCCAGAACCAAAAGATGGCTACCAAGGGATAGCTAAGCTAGAGGAAACACGCTGGCATGAGGAGCAGCTGGAGGAAGCTGGAATGGAACCAGTGCAAGCACAGGAGCTGGAAGAAGATAATCTGCCAGAGGAGATAGCTCAACAAAAAATCAGTAAGGAGCATGCAGAGTTGGAGTTTGCAGAAGAGTGGCTAGTCAACATCACAAGAGATGAAGGTAGCATGGGGGACCAGGTTGGTCTGCTCATTAGCCGACATGAGGAGTTGAAACCTAGTAGACTGCACAAGGGGAGCCAACCAACAATGCAACTGGAAGAGGTCATAGAGGACATAAGGAAGCTTATGGTGAAGTCAACGAAAGAGGTTGTCAGTAGAGATAAGTTGAGCATGGGAAGACCTGCACGGGTAGCAGGGAAGAAACAACAGTAGAAGAAGCAAAGCAGAGGAGAAAGAGGACAACTCCAGGAGAAATTTTGGGATCCAGGAGGATTTCAACAGAGCTAGGAAGCTCATGAAGGGGAGCTCATGAATTTTTGTAGAAGTGGAGTATGATGCAGGAGCATCACTCCACCTCAACACATGCCAGTTGTCTAGCACGTTGGTGCACATTCAAAGAAGGGAAAGGTGCCAACAATCTCTTTTTTACCTCAAAATATAAATGTAATTAAGGAAATTGAATGTTGTCACGATGAAAGAGCCAAGCCATGCTTTTGCATAGATGAGGTCTCCTTAAGTGGTTGACGGTTGGAAGGCTCTAGACCCGATTCGGGCTAGATTTCCACTTATTGTAATCTGTCTCATTAGATAGGAGTTTTGAATGGTGATTAGAAACCACTAGTGTAGCTTGGAGGGAAAGCTCGTCGAGCCCCTCTTGTATAAATATTTGTATTGTATGCCCAGTAGAGGCTGCTGAAAATTGATGAAAAAACATTGTAAGCAAGAGGAGAGTTGAGAGCCGACACTCAGTTGTAGTCCAGACTCATACACTGTAACATTCAGATTAATACAAAAGAAACATTTTTTCCTTCCTATGAGTTTTCTATGTGTTTATATGATTTTGATGAATGTTATCAGTGTGTTTATGAATGTTTATGTTGTAGATGTGTATGTTAGATTTCATCTGCAGGGATAGAGATAGAATCCTCTATCTTTGAGTTGTTGAATTATTTCTGGGTTCTTTAGGCTAAGCGCAAGGAGTGCATGACAGAGCGTTGAAACTTTGTGAGCCAACACAAGGAGTGTGTGTATGAACTCTTTCAATTCAAAGGATAACGTGCCAGGAGGGTGCACCAGGATAATTCACATACTCAGAGGAGAAACTCAAGTTTACTGAAGACCTTAGAGGATAAACTGTGCAGAGAAGGCACAAAAAGAAGAATTGCTAAAGATTATGTCAAGACTCTGCCAGGAGGGCATTGAGCAGGTGCAAAGTGTGCACAAAACCAACACATTATGGAGTGTTGGAGGAATTGAGGAAAACCCTGGAGTCACTGAACACTCTGCAGGAAGGAAGCTCTGTAAGTGTGCATTGAGCGAAGGTAGGAGTTAACTTGGTAAACCTGAAGGATTCATGGATACATAACTAAGACTTGTGCAAGAAGTGCACCAGGCCAGCACTTAGATAAGTGTTGCGAGAAGCCGCCTGAAGGATTAATTAAGAGCAAGGAGTGCACCAAAGGAAAAGGAATTTCGTCACAAAAGATCAGGAGTAGGTGCATTGAACTTCCAGGAGGGCACTAGAAGGTCCACAGAAGGACACAGAAAGGACGAGAACATTAAAGGTTCGAGCCAGCGAAAGCTAAAAATAATTAGTGTCGTCACGCGCAGAGTTCCTGTAAGGAGTGAAAGAGACCAAGAGAAGCCCAAGTATCAGATAACAAGTGAGGTGCTAAGTGTGCATAGGAGTAAATACTTTTCGAAGTCCCAAAGTTCCGAAGTCAAACATAATCGCCCATCATCAGGAGAGGACAGGTGGTGAAAGATCAGGAGATTCAGGAGATAGAGTTCCATAAGATTTGCATAGAGAAAAGAGAAATATTCACTAAGTCATGAAGAGAGGAGTGAATCTGGACCATTAGATCCAAGAGGAAATGTGGAGGAGATCCACATATTTTAGAGAAGTGGTGCTCTAGAAGAAATCAAAGGAGAGTAGAGAATAAAGACTCCCAAAGGCTAGAGTCTGAATAGATCACAGCCATCGATTTAAGAAGTGACAGGGACTGCTGATCCTCGCACCTCTTTACATTCATCAATTCAGATTTTGAGGAAATAGGAGTTGGATGTTGTGAAAAGGCCGAATCCTAAAGCCTGAAGTGCCTTTCAGGGTTTATCCCTGATGTAGTGTCCCCAAGGCCGAGCCCCGTTGTAAACCAAGTTCTGAAAGGAATTGTAATTAAGATTTGTAGGCTGGTGAGCCAAGTTTTTATAAGCCGGAGGCTTATGTGTTTGATTAGGCCAGAGAGCCTGAGTGTTGAAGGCTAGGAGCCTGCTGTTGTAAATGTAATCAAGCAAAACAATTAATAAAATATAAACACTGCCATGTGCAGACCGACCACGATGAATGAGTGAAGGGGGACTAAGCATCCAGAGAGTGGGCAAGGAATTAGGGCTGAAGGTGGGAAAAGGGGCTAAGTGTTGAGCCTAGGGGCTAAGCCTAGGGGGGCTTAAGACTGGGAATAATATTTTAATATTATTCCAAAAAGACATGTGCATTTGTGTTTTATCCTAAGTGTTGGCAAGGGAGGACGTATAAGGGTGATGTGTGCTGGTAGAACGCATGCAGTGCCATGGGTGACAAGTGTCGACCCTGATGCATGCGAATAAATAGCCAGGGTGAGCCGTGAGAAAGGTTCCTCTTCCTCCATTTGAATCGGAACTGTCATGAGCGTGAACCATGTGACCTATGCAAGAGACCCTCATGAAATTCTGCAATGAAGAAAAAAGCCTGTGTTCATTTTCTGAAAAGCTCGGTTCATCCCCCCCGGTTCTGCACCAGAGAGTCTGTGTAAATCCCTATGGAAATTGCTTCTCACGCAATTCCAAAAATCAACACCGAGAGACCTTGCCGCCATTGCTGAGATTGTTTGAGAAGTCTGAGTCTATATCTTGGTTGACTGTAGTGGTCATGTAGAGATGGATTGCACGTGAATTGTTGTCCAGTGCAGGTGGTAATTGAGCATGTGTGTGATCTCTCTCTAGGTGAGGGAGGTGGATGTTGTTGGAAGAGGTTTCTTCCAAAGAGTGTCTAGCACCAGCTTCAGGCTCTGAGACTTCCTGATCCGGCCTGTTTCCGAGACCTAGAGAGGGAGGTTAGCACCGATGGACCGTGCTTTTGAAGGTGTATACTCCCGGGTGGAACAGGCATGTGGGGAATGAGAGTCTGGTAGTAGTGGCCATAAGATGGCATCCTGGGAAGAATTCTTCCAGATTCTAAGTGTTGTTTTCCCTGTAACCTCAGCCTAGCTAGGATTCCTTGCCTTAGGGTGGAGCTTATTCCTAGATCGGGGGTGATCCACTGCTGAGCTGACGAGCAGTGTGGTCTAAGACTGGGAGGTTCGTGGAAGGCTTGCACTTGGTTGGTGGAATCAACCACTGTTTTATAGATAAGTACTAGATGATGCTTTAATGATGTTTTGTATCTCTGTGTATTATAATTATCATGCATTCTGTTGTGCATTTGGATTAATGTATTTTCCATGGATTATTTATGTTAAAAATGATTCTTATGCTTACTCTAAGCTTAATCGTATTTCTTTGATTAAATGCATGCGATTAATTACGAATGAGTATGTGTTATTCCGCGTAGTAACACCTATCGGTAGCCAAGGTGCGCTACAGTTATTTTGGGTTATCTACCAAGTGGTGTTATAGTAACCTTGGTAGATGAGAGAAAGGGTGTTACATTTTGGGGTGTTACAGTTTTAAGAGCGATTAAACCAAAGTATCATAGTCGCACAGTGGGTGTGCTACAGTTTGGTATCAGAGCCAAGGTTTCGACACTGAGCTTAGATGAGCCAGTGGAGCGGTCTTTGGACCGAGAATGTGAGGGGAAATTGGGTCTGGAAGGCCAATTTCATACCCTGGTTTGCTCCAAAGTGTCAAGTAGTTACTTGACGAGATTTTAAAGCTCAGGAGGTCTAGCGGCGTTATTAAAACGCAACCATTGTGGTATGAGTCCACAGGGAGAGAGGACTCCACACCGGTGGTGTGGAAGCTCTAGGAACTGTTCGGGAGGGAAGGAGAACACTTGTGAGATGTCATATCTTGAGCAAATTATCCGACAGCCGTCGGATCGGTAGAGAGTTGCACGGAGTTTTAAAGCTCCGTGAATAGGAGGGTGAAAGTCCTAAAAGGAGTTGGCCTATTGGGATATCGGCGTTAGGGATATCAGAGTTCTCGAGGTCGAGAAGGTCGGGACATTTCAAGTTTCAAAATAGCGAGAGGAAATATAAGTCGTCCGTCTAAGGAAGGACGTGTTTCGTGCGATCATCCAATTCGGAGATCCGGACACCCGGACTCACATAGGTGAGCGTTTTTTACCTTGCACCAGGTGAAGTCCTGAGATTTGATCCGAGCCGTCCAACAGTTGGGACACGTGGCAGAGATTGAGCGACCCATCGGTATATCGGCTACCGGGGTTTTGAGTTGACATAGAACTTTTTCATCGGGGAATCACAAGTTGCAAAATCCCGAGATTGGATCTGAGCCGTCCATCAGTTGGGACACATGGGCGAGATTGGGAGCCCATCGACATATCGAGGTTCAGTGTTTCGCGAATCCTGAAGACAAGGCACCCGGAACATTTGAAATCGCAAAATCGGGAAATAGTGAGAAGCGGAGAGGACCGTTCATTCTTGGGGATGCGTGGACGAGATCGAGGCAGTCGGGAAAGTTCCGGAAGGAGAGTCATCCATCCGGAAATCGGGGTTCGTGGAATCACGAATCCTGAGGACATAGGTGTTTCGGCATTGGAAATTCTGAAACCCCGATAGGAGGTATGATTGTAGTCATATAAGGGGAGGTCGTGTGAACCACGAGTCTAGCCCAGAGGGCTAATGGGATTTAGAGCGCATCGGCGTTTAGAAGCCCAAAACGCCGAAAGGATCTGCGCCGTAGATCTGAGAAAGATCTGACCGTTGGATGTTACTAGAAATGGACATGGACACATGGAGATGTACCACGTGCCAGTAGGCCAGAAATAGAAGCGAGAGAGGTGGGACCCGTTGACGTCGTTAAAAGTGACGTGGACCCTCGTGAACGTACCACGTGCCACTCTAGTTGTGGGTGACCATTTTACTATGTGGGCCCGGAGGGTAATGTAAATCAGAATTTTGGAAGTCGGGGGTTGGAAAGGAAGGCAAGTTTGAAAGCCTCGTGGGTCGAAACCCTGAAACCCGAAGTCCTGAATTTCCGAAGTGCCGAAAATGAAACCTTTGAAAACCCAAAAAATGAAGTCCTGAAATTGCAGAGCCGAACGAGAACTCATAAAACTTATTTGAATCAAAATGTCTTTCGTTCTTGTTCATATTGGCTTATAAATGTTATGAATTGTTACGGAAGGAGTAATGGCCTGACAAACTTTGAATTTAATTGCACAGTGTGTGTGCAGAGTTCAACGGAGGTCAGGACTCCAGTTAAACAACGCCGAGTATGGAGTGGGGAAAGGTGCATATTACCCCCGAAACGGAAGACGAACGGGAAGGAAAGGATGTCAATATGGGAGTGGAAGGATCGAACTCCAACGGGCATGGAAAATAAAAGGATAAGGAAGGACACATAATGAAAATCATTGAAGGATTGCAAAGAGAGGCGAAGGCTCGCCGAGCTGATAGCCAAAAGCTTATGAAAGTCAGGGATCGACAGGGTGCACTAAACTTAAAATTCTTGAAGAGCCTGGAAAGAATAGAGAAGAAACTCGAGAAGGGAAGAGACTCAAGTATGATGGAGATTCGCAAAAACCATGGGAGAAGAAGTAGGTCGAGGAGTGGTAGTCGACATCTTAGCTGCTCCCAAGGACACTCTGACAGGAATACACACAGTAGTTCAAGCCCATCCCCTACCAGAAAAGATCAAAAATCTGGAAAGGAGGAATTGAAGGGAGAGATGAACAAGATTAAGCCTCCAACATTCGATGGAGAACATAAGAAGGAGGAATATGCCGAGACATGGTTGCTTGGCATGAAGAAATACTTCCAACTGCAGAATTATTCCGCCCATGCAGAAGGAAGAATTGTAATGTACCAATTGAAAGGAAAAGCATCCACGTGGTGGGATCAGTTTGTGCAGGTGCAACATATCAAAGAGAAAGAGGTCACTTGGAAGGAATTTAAGAGGTATTTCGAGAAGAAATACCTGACTAAAAGATACTATGACAGAAAGATGAAGGAGTTCTTCAAACTCAAGTTGGGTAGTATGACCATTGATGAGTATGAACGAAATTTCCTAGAACTACTGAAGTATGTTCCATTCATCAAAGATGAGGTTGTCAAGATTCAAAGATATCTGAGTGGACTGCCACTTTCCATGAGTGACAAGATTCAATATGATGACCCTAAGACCATGGAAGAAAAAATAAGAAAGGAGAAATGCTTGTATGAACAGCAAGGAGAAAGGCCTATCCTTTGGAAGGCTTGGAATGATCAGAGGAAGTTTAAGAAGGAACAGAGGCAGAAGGGAAACGAGCCTTCCTTTTTCAGAAATAGTCTTCAGGGACAACCATCGTTTAGAGAGCCGAGAAGGACTGAAGAGGGAGCACAAAGATAGAGACTGACGCCCATTCAATGTTGGGGTTGTCAAGGAAACCACAAGTACAGAGATTGTCCCCATAAAAATGGTAAGGCGAGAACTATACATATTGTTCAGCAAGCTGAAAAAGTGGAGGATATGGGCAGCAAAATGCCGAGGATATACACAGCCCTGGACAACAAGAAAGCAAAATTTCAATCGCACATGATTGAAGTGGAAGGTACGATTCACAACCAACCACTTGTTATTTTAATTGATTCAGGGGTTAGCCATAGTTATGTAGATCCTAGAGTGGTGGAAAGTTTGCATCTAACGAGGAGTAAACATGAGAAGTCTTGGTTAGTGAAGTTGGCCACAGGGACCAAGAGGAAGGTCACTGAATTGGTTAAGTCTTGTTCAGTGGACATGAAAGGAATGAGCACTAAGGCTGAATTGAACATTCTGCCTTTAGGCTCATACAATTGCTTAATTGGGATGGACTAGTTGGACCAACACCATGCCCTTATGGATCACCGTAACAAGAGGTTTAGATGCCTGAACGAAGAGGGAAATCAGGTAACAGTCCAAGGAATTCTCAGAGCCGTGGCTGTAAAGGAAATCTCAGCCATGCAGCTGAAGAAATGTTACCGGAAAGGCTGTCAATTATAAGCAACTCGGGTTGAAGAAGCATCTCGAGATGTAGTATTGAATCTGGAAGATCATGAAGTACTCAAGGAGTTCAAGGATGTATTTCAGGAGGTACCTGGACTAACTTCGAGGAGGGACATCGATTTCTCTATAAATTTGATGCCAGGAGAAGCTCCAGTATCGAAAGCTCCTTATAGAATGAGTACGCTAGAGCTGAAAGAGTTACAATTGCAGCTCGAAGAGCTACTAAAGAAAGGTTACATTCGCCCCAGTGTGTCACCGTGGGGAGCCCCGGTCCTATTCGTGAAGAAGAAAGATGGGACCTTGAGGCTGTGCATTGATTTTCGATAGTTGAATAAGGTTACTGTCAAGAACAAGTATCCTCTGCCAAGGATTGATGATCTTTTTGATCAGTTGAAAGATGCAAAAACATTTTTGAAAATAGATCTCTGATCAGGATATCACCAAGTGAGAATAAAGGATGAGGACATCAACAAGATTTCCTTTAGAACAAGGTATGGTCATTATGAGTTCACAGTGGTGTCGTTTGGATTGTCCAACCCGCATGCTGTTTTCATGTGTTTAATGAATGGAGTGTTCAGAGATTATTTGGACAAGTTTGTCATAGTATTCTTGGACGATATCTTGGTGTATTCCAATACAGAGAAAGAACATGAGCAACACCTGAGAATGGTGTTGCAGGTGTTGAGAGAACACCAGCTGTAAACAAAACTGAGCAAGTGCTCTTTTTATCAAAGGCAGATCCATTACTTGGGACATATAATATCTGAAGAAGGGATCGTTGTGGATCCTGAAAAGGTACAGGCTATTCGAGAATGGCCAGCGCCAAGGAACGTGGCATAAGTTAGATCTTTTATGGGTCTGGCAGGCTACTATAGGAGGTTTATAGACGGATTCTCAAGGATAGCTCATTCTATCACTTCCTTGCAAAGGAAGGGGAAGAAGTTCCAGTGGACTGAAGAATGTGAGAGCAGCTTCCAGCGATTGAAGCAGTTGCTAACCAGTGCTCCAATCCTGAAGATTGCAGATCCAAACAAGGATTACGTAGTGTGCACAGATGCATGTAAGGAGGGGCTGGGAGGAGTTCTCAGCCAAGAGGGATTTGTAGTTTGTTATGAATCCCAAAAGTTAAAGGAACATGAGAAGAATTATGCCACTCATGATTTAGAGCTGGCAACAATCATCCACGCCTTGAGGAAATGGAGACATTACCTCATGGGCAAGAGATTCGAGTTGAGAACAGACCATAATGGTCTGAAGTATTTATTTGATCAGCCGACCTTAAATGCCAGGAAAATCAGATGGCTGGAGTTTCTGTGTGAATATGACTTTGATATCAAGCATATCAAAGGGAAAGAAAATAAGGTGGTTGATGCACTCAGCAGAAAAGTGCACGAATTACATGCTACAACCATTAGCATGTACCAGACTGAGATGAAAGACATAATTTTGGAAGCTGCAAATGTTGATTTGCAATACAAAAATCTTGTAGCAAAGCTACAACAGAGTGAGAGACCACAGACCAAGGAAATTTACACCTTGGGAACTAATGGTTTACTTCTGTATAACAACAGAGTGTATGTACCCAATGTCTGAGAATTGAAGTTGGCAATTCTAAAGGAGATGCATAACGTGACTTATGTTGGAAATCCTGGATATTAGAAGACTGTGGCAGCAGTCAAAATCCATTATTTTTGGCCGGGTTTGAAGAAATAAATCGTTGAATACATCGCCAGATGTATGGAGTGCCAAAAGGTTAAGGATGAGCATAGGCACCCAACAGGGTTGCTGCAGCCTTTACCTATTCCTGAATGGAAATGGGACGTGGTGACAATGGATTTTATCACCGGACTACCTAGGACAAGCAAGCAACATGATTCAATCATGGTGGTGGTGGACAAGCTTACTAAAGCTGCCCATTTTATTCCATTGAAAACCACCCACAGAGCAGCAGATGTTGTTGATATCTTCTTAAAAGAATTTGCACGCTTGCATGGAATTCCTAAGACAATTGTGTCTGATAGAGACCCGAAATTCACTTCAAATTTCTGGAAAGGACTGTTCAAAGGATTCAGAACGAATTTGAACTTTAGCACAGCATATCATCCCAAGTCTGATGGACAGACAGAGAGAGTAAACAGAGTAATAGAATACATGCTGAGAATGTATGTGATGGATAAACCATCAAGGTGGGAAGACTACTTGCATTTGGTAGAATTCGCCTACAATAATGGGTATCATGCGTCATTGAAGATGAGCCCTTTCGAAACGCTTTATGGAAGAAAGTGCAACACTATAGTGAGCTGGGATAATCCAGCTGACAGAGTAGTAGTTGGGCCTGAACTGCTCAAAGAGATGGAAGATCAAATGATAAAAATTAAACATAATCTAAAAGTTGCCCAGGACAGGCATAAAAGTTACGCTGATAGTAACAGAACCCATAGGGAATTCAAAGTGGGTGACCATGTTTTCCTGAAAGTGAAAACTAACAGGAGTTCCCTTAGGCTGGGAAGTTGTGCCAAGTTGGCAGCAAGATTTTGTGGGCCATTTGAGATCCTCGAAAGGATTGGGCAGATTGCATACATGCTTTCATTACCTGCATCTATGAATGTACATAATGTGTTTCATGTTTCACTGCTTAAGAAATATGTACCTGATGCTAATCATGTTATCGATTGGAATGTGGTTCGAGTGGAACCAGAGGGTGTCCTGCAAGTGCATCCTGTGCGCATATTGGACAGTAAAAGAAAACAACTCCGTAATCGAGCTATAGAGCTTGTAAAGGTCCAGTGGACCTGGTACGGTCCTGAGGATGTGACATGGGAGAATGAAGAGGTTATGCGGGCAGAGTACCCGCATCTTTTTGAAAATTTTGAAAGGCTTGCAGAGACAGTGTAAGTTGCACTGAGGACAGTCAAAAAATAAGGGGAGGGGGATTGTAGTGTCCCCAAGGTCGAGCCCCGTTGTAAACCAAGTTCTGAAAGGAATTGTAATTAATATTCGTAGGCTGGTGAGCCAAGTTTTTATAAGCTGGAAGCTTATGTGTTTGATTAGGCCAGAGAGCCTGAGTGTTGAAGGCTAGGAGCCTGCTGTTGTAAATGTAATCAAGCAAAATAATTAATAAAATATAAACACCGCCATGTACAGACTGACCAAGATGAATGAGTGAAGGGGGACTAAGCATCCACAGAGTGGGTAAGAAATTAGGGGCTGAAGGTGGGAAAAGGGGCTAAGTGTTGAGCCTAGGGGCTAAGCCTAGGGGGGCTTAAGCCTGGGAATAATATTTTAATATTATTCCAAAAAGACATGTGCATTTGTGTTTTATCCTAAGTGTTGGCAAGGGAGGATGTATAAGGGTGATGTGTGCTGGTGGAACGCATGCAGTGCCATGGGTGACAAGTGTCGACCCTAATGCATGCGAATAAACGACCAGGGTGAGCCTTGAGAAAGGTTCCTCTTCCTCCATTCGAACTGGAACTATCCTGAACGTGAATCGTGTGACCTCTGCAAGAGACCCTTGTGCAATTCTACAATGGAGAAAAAATCCTGTGTTTGTTTTCTGAAAATCCCGGTTCATCCCCCCCGTTCTGCAATAGAGAGTTTTTGTAAATCCCTGTGGAAATTGCTTCTCACGCAATTCCAAAAATCAACACCGAGAGACCTTGCCGTCATTACTAAGCTTGTTTGAGAAGTCTGAGTCTGTATCTCGGTTGACTGTAGTGGTCATGCATAGATGGATTGCGCTGAGTTGTTGTCCAGTGCAGGTGGTAATTGAGCTTGTGTGTGATCTCACTCTAGGTGAGGGAGGTGGATGTTGTTGGAAGAGATTTCTTCCAGAGAGTGTCCAGCACCAGCTTCAGGCTCTGAGACTTCCTGATCCGGCCTGTTTCCGAGACCCAGAGAGGGAGGTTAGCACCGATGGATTGTGCTTGTGAAGGTGTATACTCCCGGGCGGAACATGCATGTGGGGAATGAGAGTCTGGTAGTAGTGGGCGTAAGATGGCATCCTAGGAAGAATCCTTCCAGATTCTAAGTGTTGTTTTCCCTGTAACCTCAGCCTAGCTAGGATTCCTTTCCTTGGGGTGGAGCTTAGTCCCAGCTCGGGGGTGATCCACTGCTGAGCTGACGAGAAGTGTGGTCTAAGGCTGGAAGGTTCGTGGAAGGCCTGCACTTGGTTGGTGGAATCAACCACTGTTTTACATATAAGTACCAGATGATGCTTTAATAATGTTTTGTATCTCTGTGTATTATAATTATCATGCATTATGTTGTGCATTTGGATTAATGTATTTGCCATGGATTATTTATGTTAAAAATGATTCTTATGCTTACTCTGAGCTTAATCATATTTCTTTGTTTAAATGCATGCGATTAATTACGAATGAGTATGTGTTATTCCACGTAGTAACACCTACCGGTAGCTAAGGTGCGCTATAGTTATTATGGGTTATCTACCAAGTGGTGTTATAGTAACCTTGGTAGCTGAGAGAAAGGGGTGTTACATTTTGGGGTGTTACAGTTTTAAGAACGATTAAACCAAAGTACCATACTGGCACAGCGGGTGTGCTACACCTGAGACGCATCCTGAGGTCATATGATCAAAGGGGCCTAGCACAAAGAACTATTGTTGTTGTTAACTTTCTTCGAAGCGGCCAAGAAGTGAGTCGTGAGGTTGATAGGACCTGCACTTTGGAGAAAGGGGGACCTGTGAAAATTGCATTGGGTTCCTGTAGGGAACTAAAGAGTCGATCTGACTAAAGAAATCGAACGATCCTAGACCGAGAGGTCGAGCAGCCCCCGAGGAGTGAAGTGAAGGAGAGTGGGGGGTCTGTGCTAGGGGTGATCTTGGCAAAGGGTCAATTCACCCTTCCTCTATCTTATTATTCTCATTTAGGGGGATCATTAAGAAGGGTAAATTGATCCTTCCTCTAGATTAATATTTTCATTAAGAGGGAACCCAAGGAAGGTTTAAATGACCCTTCATTTGGAATAATTTCTCTTTGAGGGGGAAATTAAAGAAAGGTTGGCCAACCATTCCTTGAGAATAATATTTTAGTTAAGGGGAGATGAAAGAAATGTCAAGTGATCCGTATTCAAGCATAATATTATAGTAAAGAGGATCCCAATGAAAGGTTATGTGACCCTTTAACTTAGTATTATTGTTGAGGTGTAGTTCGTGGAATGGGCAACCAATCCTTTCTATAGATTAGTATTTTCATTGAGTGGAAGTGATCCATAAATGAGGTACTTGTATCCCAATCACTTCACCATCATGGGTCCTCTACAGAAATTAAAATATGACCTCTATTCTTATTATTGTATAGAGATCCCTATCTTCAAAATGGCTCCAAGGATCCAGTTCTTTGTTCACCTACACATAGACAACTAGCTCTAACTGAAATAATGCTACAAGATTATTCAAGATTGGTGAGATGTCTTGTTCTCTAGCGTAATATGCACTCAATAAACCAATTGGTTATGCCAATAGAAACCAATAATCTGCAATCACCAATAAGCAAGAAGGAGATTTGTTTGTATGTTGGTTTCAAGGCTTGGCTTCCTTATTTATGTGAACTCAAATTATAACTTTTCTCTTTTAAAATGTGTAGTCACATCCTTCATACACACATTGTTCTAACTTGGTTATGAACCTCACTATTAAAATGTGCATGAATAATACTTATGAAACCATTCCCTTGTCCATTCACGTCATACACACAATTAATAACTCAATTAGAGTTCTACCCATTTTCAAACATAATTTACAATCTTCTAGTGGACAAGATGTATGGACATTTGCCATATGGAACATTGAATAGACAACAAGTTCCAATGTTAAATAATAATTCTTAGATATCAATATAATTGTACCCATGCAACTAATTCTAAGTTAGATATCTGATGCTGACTATGGATTGAATTGATCTAGTTGTCTAGAAACTAAAAAAAAATCAATCTTGTTGGGATGAGGTCACTACATGCCAAAACTTAAACCCATATACTAATGATTCTAGCATATTTTCATCAATAGTCCTTTGATAAAGGAACTTATATTACTACAATAGAAAGAGAGAGCTATCTCACCCTAGAAGTAGTAAAGAAAAATAACACATTTCTTGAATGAAGTGTTGCCCATCATTAACACCATTATATAAATACAAATACATGTTGGGAAAATAACAAATGCAAGAAAAATAAAAAATAATAACCAAGAACATAACAACAACAAGATTTTATCTTAGAAAACCCAAACTAGGAAAAACCAACTAATATATCTATTAGTTTCTTGACCAAACCTGGCCAAGACGACCAATCTCCTAGACCCAACCAAGTGAGCCTTCACTATTAATGTTCTGGCACATTACAATGGAGTAACACCATCCTTTTAAAGGATTTCATAACATGCAATCCATGGGCTCTAAAACCACGGGCCACCAATACCATTTGATTGAAACCACTATTGTTGACCTAACAACTTTGAATCTTTTACCGAGTCAATTTTAACCTAACACTCCCCCATTTAAACTTTAATTGGGGTTTTCCTTGACCAAACCCGGCCAAGACGACCAAGTGAGTCTACACTGCTCACATCCAGACCCTACCCCCATCAAATTTTATAACTAGGGTATCTGGGAATCCCTCATGCTCCCCCCTATCACTGCGGTATACATCTAGACTTTACCAATAAGTTACTAGGTGTACACACGCCTAACTAGGTCTTATAGTTGTATGCCCATTTACATGCAATAAATATTTTCAAATCCATAATAAAAAAAAAAAATCATTGTTTCTATCCTGGCATGTATTCAACCATCCTCTCACCATAGCTTGACCAAGCCTCACAACCTCCAAAAAATCCATTCTATGAATATCATGATCATCTTGTTGAGGCATTGCATCAAACACTTTGTGTGCATTCTTCTCTTTACTCATCAAGTAGGGTTTCATCCTGGAAAAAACCATCACACTTACCATTTATTTTGACCTCCGACACCTTTCACACATGGAAACCCTATCATGGACCATTTTCTTCCTCTTTCCCTTAACCAGAGGCCATAGGGGCCAAACCTTGACCCTATTCTCCATATTTCTAGGTTCAAAAAAATCTCTCCTAAAACATTCACCGAATCAGATATTCATGATCATGGTGGGGAATGATGTCCTTTTTGACACTAAGATCCAAATCACCTGGTCACAGCTCATTCCAACTTGCAATCCTTGCTTGTGAGAAAAACACAATATCGACAACTCCATCAAGATAATTTCTTCTATAGATATGAATGTGCTAGCCTCATTGTATCCTTCATTTAGTCGATTCTCAACTCACACAACCAAACAAATTTATTTTTTGTGGACATGTATGTATACTTCACCTAGAGTTCAAATATTGACAACATTATTAATATAATTGTAGGTTGGTCGCTAGATTCTCAAGCTCTCCTCCAATGGGAATCCTACGGTGCCCCAGTGACTTCATTCCTACCTTCATATTCTCTCTTTTCAACAAATACCAAAATTATGGTGCCATCATTATAGCTCAAGCTTGGTGTCTTGACATCCCCTTCTTTCTGAGTTATATTCGTGGAAAGAACCCATCGGTTGGACCATGCCATGATCACATCCTCATAATTCATCCTTAGCGATACCATCTTCATCTTGTTGTACATTAAATACCTCACAATCATAGTTAAATCCAGGCCAAGATCTATCTTGATGTCCTGATAATCATGTCCATGGTCATATGTTGCACCTTCCACCATGCAATACCAATCCCTGAGACTTGTGGAAAGTCTCAACATGCCAAGACTGAGATAGATCTGTCTCTTCAAAAATTTTATTTTTTATTTTTGGCTTGTTTATGCTTCTATTTCCACTTGAATACCAAGGGGGTGTCCAACATGCTACCTCATCCCCATCCATGGAAACAGGTAGGCATTGTCCATATTCCAACATTCTAGTCAATCTACATTCTCTCCTTATAAATCCAAGCAATCTATTTGTCGATCTAGTCCAACCCATACATTTCCATGAGCTTTATTCATATATCCACCACTCTCGCTGGAGATAATAGGTCAATCTCTCTCTCTCTTTCCCTAATCCTCAGCTTTGATCCGACCATCAACCTTTTTCTTATCATTTCCTTCATTAAACCACTCTCGCAAGAGAGTCCAGCTTAACCTTTCTCTGATACCAATTGTTGGGAAAATAACAAAGGTGATAAAAATAAAAAATAATAACCAAGAACATAGAAACAACAAGATTTTATCCTAAAAAACCCAAACTGAAAAAAACCAAGAAATAGATCTATTAGTTCCTTGACCAAACCCGACTAATCTCCTGGCCTTGTCCAAGTGAGCCTTCAACGCTCACGTATTGACACATTACAATGGAATATCACTATCCTTTTAAAGTATTTCATAACATGAAATCCATGGGATCTAAAACCACAACCACCAATACCATGTGCTCGAAACCACTACGAATGACCTAACAACTTTGACTCTTTCACTGAATCAAATTTAAACTAACAACCCAAGCCAACCATTAAATAATAAATCAATGTTTAGTTTTTGATAAGCCAAAGTGTTTCAATATCCAAAAGGAAGGCATGTTCCAAACTTTCCCCATTGAAATCACTTACCATCCATTTTTCATCTTTGCAATGGCTCATATGAAATTACATTAATGCATTTGTCATCACTATGTATATCTATATCTATAAGATGGGATTATATAAAGTAGTTACACAATTAAAAAACTAAAGCATTGTTTGCAAGCGTTTTAATTGTCCAACACTTATCCTTATGAGTTCGCTATAGAATAAGGTCACTACACAAAATTTCGAGGACGGAGTTATAACCCATAGGTAATCAAACTCTATTTTAACAAAAAAATCACACGGAGAGTTAAATCAATCCATGTATTGGAAGAAAGTTATTAATTCCTTTTGAAACTATAAATTATTTGAAAAACAAATTATTACCAAACTATTTTAGAGCTATTTGGATTTAATTCCCAATGGAGAGACCTTACTTTTACGCTGAGAGATCCTACATGGAATATGATTGCAAGGGAGTAGTTTTAATTCCTCAATTGGACAATTAATAGTGTTGGAAAGTGTCCACCTCTTTCCCACAAAGCAAGCCCAACCTCTGTAGAATCATAAAATTCTATATATGAGGAATATAACACTTAGAACCTTGATTGGGAATGAAAAATTCTAAACAAACAAATTTCTTATTACAACCATTGATTTTTTTAAATATAGTTCCGTGGATAGTCTGAGTTTACTAGCCATTGGATTTCAATCATGTTATATATGATAATGATTTTTCTTCTTGTGATTGGGCATCGTATCAATGGAAATGAGAATATATGACTAATGGTTAATGCAAATGATTATGGCTATGGAGCCTCAACATTTCTCCGAATTAACCCATGTGAGAATGCTCGATGTTGCTTCTACCCACATTGAACCATAGACTATAATTCCCAGCAATTCAGTGTAATAATGAATCAAACAAATACCTAGAATTGATACATAGAATTGTCTATCAGAAACAATATACACAATAAAATATAAGTTAATAACAATTAACATAGATATTTTACTTTAGAAACACAAATGGGAAGAACAACATTTAATGGTTGCTTAATTTATTTCAACAATATCCAGTTACAATGCAATTCATGGCTCTAATTTACACAATGCTTCTCCTTTGCACTCTCTCCTCCTATTTAAAAAAAAAAAACCCTTTACAATGAGGATAAGAATAAATAGGAAGAGATGGGGTAATGGGAAGGTCAATAGGAATAAACTTTCATTTTTGTTTTCTCATCCTTTTCTCTTCTATTTTCATTTTCTATTTTATTTAATTCTTGTTTTGTTCTCTTTTGTCTTATTCCACTTTAATTTGCATTGTATTTTACACAGTTACCAACCTTCACTAATTTCCAAATTCCTTAGATACCAAAGATTACAACCACTTATTTGTGTTCGAGTCTGTTTCAAATCACACCTCCCAATTGAGAGCCCTTTTGGTCTCAAAAAGATTAGAGGACCAACCCGAATCAATGTGCATTCTGTCAGTTTTTCTAGAACACGGCTTTGACTCTGGCCCTTAGATACAACTTTTACTATGGATCTATCTCTCACTCATGACTTTGGCTACCATATTTTGTTATAGCTATCGATTTGGATATGGTTCCTGGCTCACTTGTTCCCACAATGCAAAATTTTTCTCATCGACTCTCATCTCTAAGAAATCTCTATATCTTAAATTTGTAATCAACATTCATTCCCATATCTCTCAGACATGGAGACAGTCCATCTTGGTATTCAATAAGTCCAAGTTGAATGTTGGTGTATTTGTACTTTTGGGTTACCATCTTGTCATCTTTTTCACCATTTGAAGTCATCCATTTTTATCATTTTTTCTTCATCCTCTCACCTTTCATCACTATTTACCTTCATAATTCTTTGTAAATGAGCCTTGACAAGTTTATTCAGTTCTTGCTACCATAGTTCAATTCATCCTGGTTAAGTTCAAGTTGAATGATAGTGTATCAAGTTGAATGCTAGTGTATTTGTACTTTTGGGTTGCCATCTTGTCATCTTTTTCACCATTTGAAGTCATCTTTTTTTATCACTTTTGTTTCATCCTCTCACCTTTCATCACTATTTACCTTCATAATTCTTGGTAAATGAGCCTTGACAAGTTTCTAAGCATTAAATGGTTAATTTTCATATATTTTCTTAACATTTGATAAATCAATTAGGATAATGGTTGGTTTACTAATGTTGATTGATGAAGTATGTAGCCATAGTTCAGTTCTTGCTAGCATAGTTCAGTTCCTTGTACCACAGTTTTCTTCCTGCTACCGTCGTCATCAATTTTCATACTTCCACTTGTCCAAATGAGAATCAGACACAAGTAATTTGCAGATAGAAGGTTTGAGATGTTTATGTGCTCATTAGATCATGTGTTTATGTGTTCATTAGATCATGCCCAGGTCGACAACACGAAGCTCCAACTCTTGGTCAAAGATTCCCATCAACTCACATCAGTTTCCAGGGAGTGATTTTGTGACACGATTTTCGAGTAGATGAAGGCGAACCTTAGAAATACGGTACATGGGTTTGAGTCCCTAGACAATCACAAAGTCTTAGACAACATTGATATGAGTTGTAAACTTAATCTATTCATGAAATGTTGTCATGATATATTGATGAGTTGTCAATGATATCTAGATCTAGATCTGATTAATGTATGTACTATAAATTCATATCATGAAATCAATACAATGTGCATTAGAATGGCTTAAGACCTTTTTCACCAACTCTTGTCTTGCCTTGCTTATCTCAATTCTTAACATGGTATCATAACACCTTTAGTATTAACTAAAGGGCCTAGTAACACCATGGTAGTTTTCCATGGAAGTTGTTGAGCGATCTTGATGTCCATGATAAAGGTGTTATGTTGAGCATGAAACAAAATCATAAGGAGTCTTCCCGATGCATGGACATATCTACATTAAATTAAATGCATAACAGAAAATATGAGGTTATGTTTCTTCAATTTCTAAGTGATTTAAATTATTGTATTATATATCACCCGATCTATGGGATTGACCCTATTCTCAAAGAAACATTATTAATCCATCGTTGAAGGGTCAAATTGAGCATCTTGCAACCTTTTCTTTTCCCTCAACATATGAATCGAACCTGTATTCTGAGTCTATACCTCTGAACTCCCCCATTTGTCCTGGATTTATCCCTGGTTGTTGTTTGTACTGATGGCTGCAAGATCACCCGGCCAATCAAATGTGTTGGAGAAAGGTTGGTAAGAGATCACTGGAGCGATATTATTGTGAAGATTTCATAAATCCTTGAAGGTTTTTCCGATGTTGAACTCAGATCTGTGTTTTTGTTCAATTTTATAAGATTGGGGAGCTAGGGATTTGTTGCTCTATTGCTTCAAGACCATCAAGCTCCTCCCAAACAAACCCTTGCCCACACAGCTTGAAGGAGGCACCACAATGACGCTCTCATTGACTATATGACTCACACGTAGCTGGAACGAACATCAAGAAGAATGAATAGCCTGGTTCGGGTATTCGGCTTATTAGACAGTTTTAGCGAAATTTCTGGTTTGGAACGTCGACCACTCCTGTTGCTGAGACTGTCCACCAATTTTTTGATAATTTTTTGCACCTGAAGGACGAAAGGTTGCAATGAAGAGAAAACAAATCCAAAACAAATTATGATCGATCAGAGCGATCAATCAATCTTATATGTAGATCTCCTCTGGAACACATGGGAATTATTGGATGAAACAAATGTCTAGGCAGCTGCATGAAGAATCCGTGCAACACAGTTTTTGGCAAGAAATTTGGTGGCATATGAGCCAAGGCATCTGTCTAGATACATATGGAAGGGCGGAACCCTAATTTCATGATTCTGTTGCTGGAATTATTCACTACTGGAGTTGTTCCACTGCAATGATTTGCTGGATTTTCCACGAGCAGGCTTGCTGCCATGATTTGCTGATTCGCCACCTGCCAAGCTCATTTGAGCCATTTGCAAAAGTTGAAAAACAACGCAAAGTAAAGGGCCTAATTTGTAAAGCAGCACAGATCAAAGGGTCTCATCTTTTCCGAAAATTAAAGGTCCCAATTTGTAAAGGATTAGAGTAAAGGGCCTTATTTTTTATAGTTAAAGAGAAACTAAAGGGACCAAAATACATTGTCAAAGTAAAATGATCAATTTTGCAAAAGTCAAAAGAAGGGATTTTGATTTGATTTGATGCCTTGGTGGCATAATATAATTTTTCCAAAAGTTTGATACCTTGGGTGGTATAGTTTCAAGTACTTGTTGCTTGTGATATTTAACTCGAGATGTAAGGAGAACCCTCAAAATTTGGAATGAAAGTATTTGGAAAATTTTTGGATGTATATTTAAAAAATTTGTAAAAGAGGAAAAAAGTCTAATGCTTTTGGAAAAAGAATGTCTCTCCTCATTGAACAGGGGAACAAAAGACCAGCAAAGAACTTCATGTGCTAACTATCTTAATAAAAAGATCTTTATTTTGCTGTGGTTGTGGTAGATGTGCTCTAGATCCATCCTAAAATTTGTACAAGGAGGTCTAAAGAACACTGTGCACTTGTGTGTGATTGTGTATGTTTTTTGGATGAGAATGTTGTTTCATGTCTAAACTTTTGGCACTCAATTTTATTTTGGTAAACAAAACAAGCACACAAATATTCAAACATTATGTGTTCATAAAGGGTAATGGTGCAATTGGGAATTAAAAACATGTAATGATATAACACATTATTATTTGTTCATCTAGTCTTTTGAATCATTAAACTGATCATGAATTGTAATTTGAAGGATAAATTTGAGCTTTGAATTGTACAAAGGGTAAAGTGTCAAACCCTTTCAAGTAAATAAAGTTTTTTTCAAGTCAAAAGATAATTGTGAAGACCTACTTGAAATTTGAATAAGGAGATCAAATGAGTCAAGACATTGTAATCACAAGTCGGGGTGCATGATTGGTAGTACATGACACCCTAAGTGAAACATCAATTCAAACGAGCATGATATAAAAAATAAACAAGTGCAATCTAGTGAGCATGAAAATAAATTCAGTCGAACAAGTGCAAATTGAGCTAAAAATATTGAGTGGACATTAAGTCAAAAACAAAAACCAATTGATCACATGGTTGATACAATACACTCAACAAATGATCTTCGATATGAAATAGAAATGAAGGATCAATTGGTTGATGCACTTCAGACAAAATTAAGAGAAAAACATAATCAAACGATGACATGATTGATGCAACATATGCAACAAATCAAAAGGTTGATGTAAGTTGCACACAAAAGATCTAATAGAGAATATTGATCCAACATGTGATGCACATGAGTTTATCCAAATGGTTGATGCAACATGTGATATAAATGAGATCATGCAAAGAGTTGATGCATTTTGCGACACACAAGACATAATGCAGTTGATTGATACTACTTGCGACATAGAAGACTTGATAGCTAATGCACAAGACACAAAAGATATGGAATCTTCCATGCAATTGATGGAGGAAATATTTTTCAAAGATGAGTCCCAAGAAGAAGCACAAAATGATAACAAAAACAACAACAAATGTGAAGTAGAAAAAGAACAAAAAAATGACCTTTCCAAGATCTTTGCCAGACCTTGGGAATAATTACCATTCAACAAAAGTCGACATGGCTTAGGATATGACAAAGGAAACAAATTTCATGTCCTAGACTAATCTAAACCAGTTTAGTTTGTGAGTGCAATATTTCTTGAAGAAGTGAAGAATATTGATAATAAGTGCAAACATTGTCATAGAGTTGGTCACTTGGAGACATAGTATTTTGATATCCATCCTTGTATTGATCATGGGAAGACAAATCACCTATTTGAAAGGTGTCAAAAAAATAAGAAAGTTAAGGAAATAGTCCATTATGGTTGGATTTTCTCTTGGAACTAGAATCAACAAGCAAAGAAACCACGTTAGTCTTACCATCCAGTAAAGATAGAGGTAAAGCCACAATTGTATGGAGAAATGAAAACAATTAAATGTTTCAAAAAACTATTCTAAATGATTTTGGTGATGATCCAGATCCAATTCTATATGTTCTTTCAAATTAAGTCCAAAGTGGTCCCCTTATGGTGTAGTTTTCAAGCATGGCCCTCACAGGATGAGATAACATGTGGTTGTTTCCACATGCCCACTTTGAGTTGTACACAAATGAAATAAAAATGATACTCTCCACACCTCAAGGTTGTGATTACATTGATAAAAATATATTCTCCTACACCTTCAAGGGGAGTGAAGATGGTTAGTGGTAAACCAAAAACCACCATGTTGTTTGAATGAAAATGGTTAGTGGTAATATGAAACCATCACATTGTTCAAACCAAATCGGTCAGTGGTCATCCAAAACCACCACATGAAGAATCCAAAGCTTCAACTTGGATCCTTTCAAATATGAATCATTAAATAACAAAAGAACCCAAAGCTCAAGCTTGGATCCTGTCAATCAACTTTAACAAAATTCTCACCTTGTAACTGATATGGGGGATATCATAGATATCAATGAAGATAGTCAGGATTCAATATTTGAAGTTCTATCATTCATAAAAAACAATCAACATTTGGGAATTCCAGCATAGAAACTGGTCTCCTCAAATCAAACCAATCAACTATTGGGATATTAATCAACACAATGGGAATGTTCAGGAATGGAAACTATTCACTTCCATATCATCTATTGGCAGTTTTTTAGGAATATCGTCATTGAATCTCAGTTCAATAGTTTTAGATTGAAGATGATACCAGTTATTTTTTTGTTACTAGTACAATTATTCAAACTTGTGATTGAGGTGGGAATGATAGAATGAGAGTCCCTAGACAATCAAAAAGTCCGAGACAACATTCATATGAGTTGTAAACCTCATCTATTCATGAGGTGTTGTCATGATCTATTGATGAGTTGACAATGAGATCTAGATCTAGATCTTGTCAATGTATGTATTATAAATTCATATCATGAGATCAATACAACGTGCATCATAATGGATTAAGGCCTTTTATGCCAACTATTGTCTCGTATTTCTTGGATTGATTCTTAACATATCATAATTTCATAGGGATGGATATCATTGATATCAGAGTAATTATATTTTTGTTTGAAATTAATATATCAAGTTCTAGTTACTGTTCACTTTCGTGAGTTACATGTTTTGATTTTATAAGAGCTTAGTTCATATGATCTTTTCTAAGTATTGTTCCCTGAGCCAGGAGGCTTGCTAGAGGAGGAGTGTGCTACTCAATTACTTTACTATTGGAATTGTTTTTTTATTCAATTGTGTGGTTTACATTTATGGTCATTTCCTTTATGTAAATTCATTCATTTTCATTTACACAAGCAAACTAATGCAACAAAATTTAATTGAATAATTAATTGTTATGTCATCAACAAGAACTCTCATCGAATTAGATGATTGAAAGAATGTCATTAACAATCTAGTAGATTAATGATCCTAAGTGTTTATAATTATCCTTGTGTCTTTATTAATCTGTTTATGCATCATTAGAAAAATACTCTTTTCTTTCTGCAACTGAACAAAAACTTTACTTTCTACAACTAAGGAAGTGAACAATATTTTCTTATGCATAATTAGATAGACCTAATACCTACATATATTTTGCATTGCACTTCATCAGTTTAAAATCCCCAGGTTGACGATTTAATGTAGTAGAGTTCACTTAATTGATCGGACTAACATTTTTGGTGTCATTTCCAAGGAAGTGCAGAAAGGCATTAGTGTTTCCTTTTATTTTAAATTCATATAGTAATGAATGCATGGGAAGAGAGACCGTAAGACAAAAATATGACTTTACTATAATTTTTTCTTTTAGTATAAAAGCACGATACATTCACTATAAGTAAATATATAGTGAGTCTCTAATTAACCATTTAAATCATGTTAAGTAGGATGCATGAATAGACTATCTCATGGAAATACTAACTCATGTCAAAAGATAACTGGGTGAAAAAAGGGTATTAGTAACATGCAGAGTTCAAGTACATGATCCTTTTTCAAATTGCTTAAGTTTGATTTGAGTAGTGTTCTTTCATTTTTGTTGATTTAATTTATGTTCAAAGTGTTCTAATAACCCCCCATACACTAATCCATGTGCAAGAAAGAGACTATCAACCAACAAGAAGAATTCATGCATGTTCAAGAATTTGTTGGGTAAAAGAAGAATGCTACTCCAAGAAATCTCTTAAATCCTATCAACAGTTGGAAACATCTCTGCATCTCAGAAGGAGAAAATTATGACAACATTTAGGATCATACCTGCACTCCAGGAAGTGATAGAAGATACAAAATTCCATGAGAAACATCATGAAGAAGACCTAAAAGAGATCAAGGGACCATGGAAAACATCTGATGGAGAGAATACATTAGAACCTGAGATCGAGGAATTTATATCATGCATGTCATCAAATATTTTATGCGTTCAAGAGACCAATCAACAAATAGTAGAAGATCTGCATGGCATGAAAAATGAGTATAGACAAAGCAATGGTAATGAACAAGTGAACCAAGGGAATCATAACTACATTGAATTATGGTTCTAGGAGTCTATCAGTTCACAACATTCCTTCACTCTTCAACAATTCTTGACATTATATCAATCAAAGTAGTTGGTTTCTCATATTATGGTATCTATCAAAGTATATCTTTTAAATATGAATATGAGTTTATTTGTAATCCCGTTACATACATGGTTCCATTGGACGTATTCCTATACTTGAAATAGATTTTGTTTTTCAAGAAAAGTAGGATAGGGTAGAATAATAAATAAATAAAAAATAGTAAAGATAAAAATAAGTATTGTTGTGAAAACCGGTTTACTTGTGAAACTAGACATGAATATTGCTTAAAAATCAAACAACTTGGGAGAAAAATTCTCAATAAGTTCTACATGTTGGTTTAATCTTGTATTATGGTTCTTCAAATCATTTTTGTTCTATGCTTGCATTGGATAATGTGGGATCCCTTAAGGCATTCCTTCTAGTAGGTCTTATCCCATCGACTTTAACACTTTATCTAGGATCAAGATCAATAGATATTTCTAATGCCTTGGAACTTGTATGCCTTAATGACATGTTTCCTCACTAATAGTAGCATGGATGCATCAATTCCTCCTTAATATCATATCCCACAGGTTACTCGACTCCAACACATCCATTTATTCATGACATGATGCATTAAGGTACCTCGACGCTCATTAACACCAATGGTGAATGATCTCACATTGGTTAACGACATACATTAATGGTCGATAACACAATGATTTATTTTCTTGCTAGACAACAACACATCCATTCACATGGTAAGAATTGTACCACAAAATCAGGTTTTGATGAATACTATATGGTTTAATGGTATCAATAGTTGCAACCTTTTCTACATCTTGGGGATGTCATTCTTGTTGTAGTATCTTTCCCTATAGCAAAGTTTTTGGTTCGTTGTAGTATTATTCATGGTTGTTATTTTGGTTCTAGTAGTATTTCTCATTTGATGATCAACAAAGTAGAGTTTCAGATTTAAAATAAACTCAATATCTTTAGTTTCAACATCTGATTTCCTATATTATATATCTCTTAGTCACTCAATAGCCTCTTCATTCTTCCCGTAGCAGTACAACAACAAAATTTAAGGAGGACAACACCATTCAACATGATCAACATACAGGTTTGCAAATTTTATGTTTATCATGATGAATAAGTGCAAGTGGTGTCATAATTTTTAATATGAAAAGATTAGCAACATCCATAGTGTTCAAAATATTAGTACCAACACATTAGATTCAACACACACCTCCTACATTACATAAAAAATGGTCAAGATGGAGAAAAGGAAAAGGAAGAGGTTCCTATAGAAGATTCGTTTGTTCTTGTAACAAAATTATCACATCACTTCAATCTTTCGACAATCCTTTCCTTTCAGACTCCATCATGACTCAAATATCATATCTTAGAAGGATGCATGAGAACATGCAACATCCTCAATGTGGGGGAGAGAGAGCATTGAGTTATCAATGTCGTTCTATGGTTACAGATGTAGGTGAATTTCACTTTATTCATATCTCCTTAAGATAGTCTTCAAAATACATTTTTGTTCCAAACATCCAAATACTTGATACTCATCTTCTTCTGATCATTTTCAAATCATCATGACAACAGAGAGGTAAAATGAAACAACACAATTTAAATCATTTTAGTATTTGATTTCTACCTCAACAACTGGGTTTCTTTTGAAAAAATATTGCAGAGGACAGTTGCACGAGATCATAGCTTACTTTGATTTATGAAGATGTTTTAGAGCAACTTAATTTTTGTAGTTTTTAGACTACAAATATTTTTCTGTAGCTATCGAAATTCCCCTGCAAAGTGTTGTAGCATGCAAATTTCCTGTAGCAAACTATTTCCAGGGATGATGTTTTCACATCATTTTCAAGTAAATGAGTTGAATTAAAAAAATTCTGAGACATGGGTTTTGAGGAAAATATGATAATTTGAGTAACAAGTGAGCAATTTTTTCAAAAAATACACGATAAGGGATGCACAATCATGTTTTAAAGCTGGTCTAATAACAATTACTGTAAACAGTTAGAGTGATTTTTATGTAGAGGATTTATAGTTTTATATGGTTGCACATGTCCCAAGACTAGATCATGGCTTGGTGATGGTTTCAAATCATGAACATTTGGTCATTCACCTATCAACCACAATTTCCATAATTTTTAGAATTTGCACAATAAAAGATCAAATTTTTACATTTCTTGTAGCAACAGTTAAATAATAGTCAACATATTTGGGTCAGCTCTTATAGTTCACACAAAATTTCTCATTCTCAGAAACTCTTGTGTTCTTTTGGCTCATATAAATCAATTCCAGACCTTTGGAAGCATACAATTGATTACATGGCTCCTACTTCAACCTGTAGTACAAATATGAATTACAAGCAAAGATAAAACTATATATAATTTTTTTTAGTTGGTTAAAAGTTTAGGGAAATATGGAAAATGATTACTCAAAATTGGAACTTGTCTTTCATTATCATTCATTTTTCCTTCATTACTTTCACTCTGTCATCCTTGCTAGTATTCCACTCTATTGTTATATAGCCATTCCTTTTCACTCGGCCTTTGGTAAAAAATATTAAATTGGATCAAATATTACCTACTTCATTTGCATGAGGACATACAAAGATCTTGGTGTGGGGGAGTGTCAATTAGTACTACTCTTGGAAACAATAAAGTGTGACAACATTCTAGTGATTTTTGTCACAGAAAATCCACAGTGTCACAGGAACTCCATAGTGATACAAGAAATACATAGAGGTGGTAGGAAGACCTGTAGGTGACCATTTCTTCAGTTTCAGTTTGCACTTTTTGCACGTTATTTTTAAGCAGCTGAGGTCAAACTCAGAAAAACTAGAACATAGGTTTTTTGACCCATATAGCAATTTGAGTAAAACTTGGGAAATATCCTCTAAATTTGCATAGATAAAGTTGTACAAGTATTTTTTTTAGGAATATTTTCATTTTTTACCACTGTGTACAAGAAAGGAAGAACTTGAGTAATTTTGCACAACTAAGCCTTTTCCTTATCAAAATGGAAATTTGGAATTACATTAAGATAGACAAGGAAAAAACACACCTTCTCCCTTTTGAAGCACTCAAATTGGCTTTAAAATGATCGAGGAATATGTTTTTTGTTCACCTTAGTGGCATATATCTTTAGTTTCATCAGTCTTTCTTGTATAAATTGGTGTACAAGAAAGGAAGAACTTGAGTAATTTTGCACAACTAAGCCTTTTACTTATCAAAATGGAAATTTGGAATTACATTAAGATAAACAAGGTAAAAAAACACCTTCTCCCTTTTGAATCACTCAAATTGGATTTAAAATGATCGAGGAATATGTTTTTGTTCACCTTAGTGGCATATATCTTCAGTTTCATCAGTATTTCTTGTATAAATTGGTGTCTTTGCCTCAAATAAATTGATAAATATAGAGTTTGGAGAAGCTTTTTGTGTCTTTATTTGAATACTTTGTTACACATTATGATTTCTTGTGTGATTGGGTTAAGCTCAATTCTCTTGAAAGGCTGAGTTTTTCCTAGTTATTTAATTTCCTTGAATAGATGGTTAGGAAACTCAGGGAGCATTCAGAGTACTACAAAAGTAGTAATGTTGTAATGGTCCTCCCTTATTATTGGGATCTATTACCTTTCCTTATTTTTAAAAATCTTCTCTAAGGCTTTAACCTCATGCACTAAACATAGGAAATAACTTAACAATTTCTGCAGTTTAATGGTGTACTTCTTTTAACAGTTTCTGATATGAGAATATGATAGGAAAAAATCATCAATGATTTGTAAGAAGCTAGTGAAAACCTTCCAAGCCATCATGATCACGTCAATAGGACAAATCTAAATCAAAATCAATCAAATATATTCATTAGGATATAGTTTACAAAACAAGGATGGAGATATTTATAGAGCTTTGGGACAATTTTTACATCCACCCAAATACATCATCCCTTGTCTAAAACTATGAAGAGAGTCGTGGTTTACTCATATTCCTTAACTATGAATTAACACATAACTTCCATTTTTCCTCAAGTAGTAAATATGCTTTAATCATAATCATGCATCTATTCTTCCTGTTGATATTATGGTCCATTGTTCTCATTAAATGGGTAAAGCTTATTTCTGCTAGTTGTTGTAAGGTATTCAATGTCATCAAACCATGATTGACGTAGCATATGAGATTAGTTTCAATATACGAAATAAACCAATAGTGTAGACATCATTTCAATATGGTTTCCACAACAAGCATCCTCTAACTTCATCAACAAACTAAGGTAATTTTGTTGATTGTTGACTACTAATTTGAAATAATATTTCCGACAGATTTTACCTTTGACATAGAACATAGTATACAATGTTCCACTCAACATTTTTAAGATATAGGTGTGTGGATGAAAAGATACAACATAAATCATTTGTATGTGTTTCAAAGCAAGGCCAAAGAGGATGAAAACTTTATTTTCTGAACATATGTCTTGCTATCTCAATCATAAGTCAGTACATTTGAGCAGTACAAGCCAATGATCTGATGATCAAATTTAAAGATTTGTTAGAAAGAATGATTTTATAATAATTCGAAATTCATCCTTTTAATTTCTTGTTTGAGTGTTTGGATTTTATTCATGGAGGAGGTTTCTTTTTTGGGTTGAACAACATTTTATGTGACAAAATTTTATATTTCATGCACTTCGGAAGCTAGTGCCTAGCTTAGTGAGGACACTTGACACAACTTCTTGTCCATGCATATGGAGGCATCTATGACTATTTTTTGGTTTAAGGGTT
>ML780681.1:880719-901514 GCA_009831015.1 Picea engelmannii
AATGACGATTGATGAATTATTTAGCCACAATTCAATT
This sequence comes from Picea engelmannii, assembly GCA_009831015.1. Lineage (NCBI taxonomy): Eukaryota > Viridiplantae > Streptophyta > Pinopsida > Pinales > Pinaceae > Picea > Picea engelmannii. The sequence goes on from ML780681.1 coordinate 880,757, forward strand.
CTTGCTACCACAGTTCAGTTCTTTCTACCACGATTTACTTCCTACTACCATCAACATCGATTTTCATACTTCCTCTTTTCCAAATGATAATTTTCCACATGAAATTTGTAGATAGAAGGTTAGAGATGGTTATTTTTTCATTAGATAATTACCAAGTTGATAACACGAAGCTCCAGCTCTTGGTCAAATATTCCTGTCAAGTCACATCTGTTTCCAAGCAGTGATTTTGTGGTGCGATTTCTGAGTAGATGAAGGAAAATATTGGAAATCCGAGACACTGGTTTTGTGTAAAACGAGCCTAATTATCTGAAGTGTGAGCGGTTTCCTCAAAATAGGAAGGATATAGGTAATATGAATGATTCTCTAAAATGGATTTTCTCATAAAATGTTGTGACCGGTTTGAGGATCTATGAGACTTGGATCTATATGATCTTGATTGTATGAATAAATATGGGTTATTATACCTTCATAGGGATGGATATCATTGATATAATATTTTTTTGTAATCGTATTGTTGTTTGAAATTAATATATCAAGTTTTAGTTAGTGTTCACTTTCGTGAGTTACATGTTTTGAGTTTATAAGAGATTAGTTCATACAATATTTTCTAAGTAGTGTTCCTCAAGCTAGGAGGCCCATATTAGGAGGGGTGAATTGATCAATTACTTTATTGTTGGCAATTTTTTGTTTATTCAATTATGTGAATTACATTTCTGTTCATTTCCTTTATGCAAATTTATTCATTTTTGTTTACTTAAGGAAACTAGCTTAACATACTTTAATTGAATAATTGATTGCTATCTCAACTGTTGGAACTCTCATAGACTTAGAATATTGAATGTCATTAACAATATATTATATTGATGATCCTAAGTGTTTATATTGTACTCATGTCTTGATTAATTTGTTTATGAATCATTAGAAACTACTCTGTTCTTTCTGCAGCTAAAGAAAAACTTTGTTTTTTACAGCTAAGGTAATCAACAATTTTTCCTTATGCACAATTAGATAGACCTAATACTTGCATATATTTTGAATTGCACTTCATCATTTTATGATCCCCAGGTTGATTATTTAATGTATCATATTTCACCTAATTGAAATGACTAGCATGTACAATGACATCCTAGTAGTTATGCCCTCACACAACAACCCCACAAAAGGAAGAACGACTTGCCTTCTTCTGTTGGGATCAATTTATTCCTGGCATGGAAGCAACTCTCTAATGCTTACACATGATTATGCACTCTATCTCTACAAAACTGTAATTTAGATGAAAAACTTTGTGTGTAATCAAAATTCATCAATCAAAATTATGTTTTCTTTGCTAATTGTCATGGAATTATCAAGAACCCCACCAAGGTCATTGGCCTCTATAGACTAATCTTAGTCACATCTTCAAGAATTGTTTCTTATAATGAAATATTGAAAACAACAATTGGATTATGGCTATCCTTGGAATCAACTTGTTTTTCATCTTATTGGTCCCATTGACCCCCTTGAGTTGCTATAGCTCCTTGGATAGCTTATTCTCCTTGGACTGGAGATGCATGAAACTCTTCATATTCTTTAGTATTCACTCTCCACACTCCTTTATTGATTGTGTGGTTTCTAGGGTGAATCTTTTGCTGAAGTTGCCAACATTTTTATTCCCAATGGGAACTCATCTTGCAATGGTGTAAAAAGTTATTTTAATTTTTGTATGGATTTATTAACTTGCTTGTTTTCTCCCCATGTCTTTGAATTCACTATTGGTTTCATGCATCTTCTTGCAATTCCTTATCTATAAGTAATCCAACTTGTGGTATGTGGATTATATATCCCAACAAGATGTCACACGATGAAATTTATTCCCATAGATGAGAATAATCATGAGTACTAATAGATACAAACACAATGGATTTTATTCATGTAGCAATGAAAAAAAGGATTCCTTAGCTAATGCATACACACAATTTGTCTTCTTCCTCCTCTTATTCTTCCAGTTGATCTTCTTGTTTTTTCTTTTAAGTAGGTGTAGGCTTACTCTTTGAACTCTTATCATCACTAACCTTGTACAATATTCCACAAGAAGGTTGGGGTGGTAGTTGGTTGTTACATTCATGCACTATTTATCTTTCTTTTGATGAGCAAGCCAACTCTTTCATGTCCTTTTCCTTTACAAATATGATCTTGGATTTAATGGTCCTTTCCTCTTCACTATAATAACCCAATACTTCATGTTTGACACTCTGTTCAACTACAATTGGGATTAGGATTCATTGTCTTCTCTTTCCTATCCCTTATCCATCATATCCCATCCACCTTAACAATTTTGGTCTAATTCCTCTAGTATAGTTTTCAAATTGACGAATATTATCTTGAGAAATGTCTACGGGATATGAGCTTACCAAATTTACCTTGGTCATAGTGCTAGATTCAATAGTGGAAATGGTCGAAGGTGGATTTTCTTCTTTGTTCTTCTTAGACAACTTCTTGTATATTTTTCGATTTCTCATCCTTATTTTCTAACTCTTTTTGCAAATGATTCATCATCTCAATGATTATATCCTCATGCCAATGGTCCAACTAGATGTCCTTATCTTCCAACTGTACAAGTTTAACTATGCCCTTGTCCCAATATTCCATAACCATAGTGAGGGAGTATTGGAATTCAAAAAATTGCTTCTTCAGTATTGGAAAAATTATTGTCAATTTATTAAAGTTATTATCCATCTATATCATCCTCTTTTTAAACATCTCGACATGTTACTTCAAGTTCTTGTTCCCTTTCTTAAGTTGAGAATTGATGGCCTATATTCCTTCTTAGTTTTATTTACCCACGCTAGGTATACAATATTTTGATAGCTACATCATGATCAAGGATTCAACTAATTTGATACCATATGATTTGTAAATGAGGGAATTGTATCCCACTTGCTTCAACAACATGGATCCTTTATAGAAATTAAAATATGACCTATGTTCTCAATATTGTGCAGAGATACCTATCTTCAAAATGGATCCAAGTATCCAATTATTGGTTCATCTACACACATATAATCATCTATAATTGAAACAATGTTGCAACACTATATTATTGGTGAGATGTCTTGTTATTTGGTGTAACCTACACACAAGAAAATGATTGACAATGCCAATAATAATCAAGACTCTTCAATGACCAATAAGTATGAATACAAATTGTTTCTCTATTGGGTTTAAGTCTTGGATTCCCTATTTGTGTAAACTTAGATCAATTCTCTTTTCTTTTCAAATGTGTAGTCACATCCATCGTACAAAACTTCTTCTGACTTAGTTATGAACCCTATTTTTCAAATGTACTTGCACAACACTTATGCAACAATTCCCTTTCCCATTCACTCTATCCATGCAAGTAATACCCCAATTAGAATGATGTCCAATTGAAAACATACATTATATTCCTTTAGTGGAAAAGATGCATGACACATTTCCTATGGAACATTGAATAAACAACAAGTTCCCATGTTAAATAGGAATTCTTAGATATAAATATAATTGTGCCCATGTAGTTAATTCTAAATTGAAGATGCAATTGACCTAGTTTCCTAGACAAAAAAAAATCAATCTTATTTGGCTGAAGTCACTATATTCCAAAAATTAAACATATAACCAACAATTCTAGTGACTTTTGCTCAACATACCTCCAACAAAAGGAACATATATCTCTATAATATAAAGAGAGACCTATCTAACCCCATCAATAGCAAAGAACAATAACACTTTTCTTGAATGTAGTGATACCTAGCATTAACACCATTATAAAACTACAATCTTGGGCTAACCATTAAATGGCAAATCAATGTTCATCTTTCCACATGATGAAGCATTTCAATATCCAAATGAGAGAATGTTCCAAATTTCCCCATTGAAATCAACTTCTTTCCATTTGTTTGTCATCTTTGCAACATACCATATGAAGTTACATTAATGCATTTTCCATAGATATGTATGGCTATAGGATGGGATTATTTAAAGTAATTGCACAATAAAACAACTAAATAATTATTTTCAAGTGTCTTAACTGTCCAACAAATCTCCTTATGAGAATGTTTTATACTAAGGTCACTACACAAAATGTTGAGGGAGCTACAACCCATAGGTGATCACACTCTATTTTTAGACAATTCACACTCACAAATAAATAAATCCATGTGTTGGTAGAAATTTATTATTCATTTTAACAATTATTCCATACATGAACTGTAAATTGTTAAAAAAAAATATTCTCAAAATAATTTGAAGTTGCATGGCTTCAATTCCCAATGCAGAGAGAAGAATATCATGTTGAGAGAACCTATGCGGCATATAATTGCAAGGGAGTGATTTTGATTCCTCAATTCGTCAATTAATGGTGATATAAAGTGCCCACCTCTTTCCCACAATTCCCAACATCTTTAGAATAAGAAAATACTATATGTGAGGAATACAACACTCATAAACTTGACTATGAATGGAAACTAGAGAAAACAATTATTATTACAACAATTGATTTCTTCAAACATAGTTTGGTGGATGGCCTCAGTTCACTAGCTATTAGATTTCATTAATGTTATATATGACAATTCTTTTTATGCTTGTGATATGAAGCATGACTAATGATTAATGCAAGTGATTTTGGATATGGAGACTCAACATTAATTTGGATTAGCCCTTGTGAGAATGTTGGAAGTTGGTTCTACCAACATTGAACCATAGACTAAAATTCCCACCAATTCAATGTGATAATCAATTGAACAACCACCAAAAATTACTAGAATTTACCAAAATAAATTTACACAATAAAAATAGAAATTAACCACAATGAGCATAGAGATTTGATTGTGGAAACCCAAGTGGGAAAACCAACATTTCATTGATTTCTTAGTATATTTAAGTAACTTCTGGTTACATTGCCATCGGCGGATCCAATTCACATAAGTCCTTGTCCTTTGCTTTCTCTCCTCCTTTCCCACAAAAAAAGAACCTTTTAGAGTGAAAGTACAAGAAGAAATAGGGAGAGATCTGATAATGGGAAGGGCAATAGGCCTAACATTTAATTTCCCATTCCTTGGTATTTTATCTTATATTTTCATTTTTTGTTTTATTTAATTATTGTGTTCTTCTCCTTTGTCTTATTCCGGTTTAATTTGCATTTTCTTTTACATAGCTACTAACCTTCATTAATTGTCAATTTTCCTTAGATATTGAGGCCTAGAACCACTACTTTATGTTCAGATCTATTTCAGATCAAGAATCTTGGGGAAGGGTTGGTATATCCTTCCTCTATATTTATATTGTCATCAAGGAGGAGCTTGAAGAAGGGTTTGTTAACCATTCCTCGAGCATAGAATTATAGTTGAGGGGGATCCTAAATAAGGGTTAACTAACCCTTCCTTGAAAAACTTATTCTCTTCAAGAGGGAGCTCGGGGAAGGGTTGGTTGACACTTCATCCATATTAGTATTCTCATTGAGGTCAATATAAAGAAAGGGTCAATAGATCCTTTGTCCAGATTAATATTTTTGTCAATGGGGAACTTGGGAAAGTGTTATATGACCTTTTATCTACATTAATATTATCATCTAGGGAGTGCTTGATGAAGGGTTAGTCGATCATTCATCAAAATCAATATTTCCATTAGGGGTAATCCTACTAATGCTTGATTGATCCTTCATCAAGATTAGAATTCATGTCATATGGGAGACCAAGAAGGGTCAATTAATCCTTACTTAATAAACATATTCTCCTCATGGGGGAGCTTGAAGAAGAGTCAACTGAACCTTCCTCTAAATTATTATTCTCATTGAGTAGGATCTAGAGGATGAGTCAATTGACCCTTCTTCTATATTGATTTTTTTGTTGAGGGATATATTGAAGAAAGGTCAACCAATCCTTCCTATAGATAATATGCTCATTAAAAGGGAGCACAATGAAGGGATAACCATGTCTTCATCAAGTGTATTTTCACCATGGGGGACCTTGAAGAAGGTATGGATGACCTTTATTCATGCCTTGTATTCATGTCAAGGGGGAGACTAAGGAAGGGTCAACTAAAGCTTCCTCAAACTTAGTATTCCCATTGAGGGGTCACTTGGGGAATGTTTGGAGCACCCTAATAATTTTGTTGAATAAGAGACTAAGAAATATTAAGATGGACATTTATAAAGTTTATGATCTCTTTGAGATGGATCTTGATGAACCTATGACCAAAACTTCCTTTATATTAGTATTCTCATTAAGTATGAGCTAAAGTAAGGGTAATACAACTTTCCTTATATTAATATTCTTATCAAGAGGGAACATAAATACATGTTACCCAATAATTCCTATAGAATAATATTACCATTGAAGAAGATGATATTGAAGAAGTATTATCCAATCCTTTATGAAGTGTAGTATTCTAATTGAGGTGGAGCTTAAAGAAGAGACAATTGACCCTTATTCACACTTAGTATTCGAGGTGAGGGAGAAAATGGGGAAGGTTCAGTTGACCATTCCTAAAAATTACTATTCACATTGATGGGTCTCTAAAGGAAGGGTTGGATTACCCTTCCTAAATAACAATATTCTTCTAAGGGGGAGATTGAACAAGAGATAGACAACCTTTACTCTAGATTAGTATTATCATCAAGAAAGAGTTAAAGGAATGGTTGACTGACCCTTAATAGAGATTAATAATCTCATTGAGGGGGTGCTTGAAGAAAGGTTTTCATTAAAGGGAAGAATAAAGAAGGGTCAGATGATTATTATTCAAGAATAGTATTCTTGGTGAGGACGAGATTAAAGAAGTGATGGTTTCCCCTTATTCAAGCTTATTATTTGTGTCAAGGGGGAGACAATAAAAGTGTCTATTGATCCTTGCTCAAATTAAAAATTTTAGTTGAGGGGTAATTTATGGAAGGGTCATACAACCTTAGTAATATTGTTGAAATAGAGACCAATAAATATTAAGATGACCCTTGTTCAAGATCATGGGATTCTCATTGTTGGAAATCTTAGAAAAAATTTGACTTGTCCTTTCTATAAATTAATTCTTTCATTTATGGGGATATCGAGGAATTGTTATATTAGAAGAAGGTTTGGTTAACCCATCCTTCCACTTTACATTATTGTTTATGGGGAATCTAGGGAAGGGTTGGCCCACCCTTTATTAAGATTTTTTTTTTTTTTTAGGAGAGAATAAGGAAGGATCAATAGACCCTTTCTTAAGGGGGAGCTTGAAGAGGGGATATTTGAACCTTCCTGAATCTTAGTATTATTCTTAAGTGGAAGTTTGAAGAAGTATCATTCTACCATTCCATTAGATTAGTATTATTGTCAAGAAGGAGGTAGAGTAAGGGTTAGGATGATCCTTCCTCTAAATTAATATTCTCCATGAGGGATAAATTGAATAAGAGTTAGTTAACCCTTCGTATATATTAATATTATTATTGAGTAGGATATTGAATAAGAGTTAGACAACCCTTACTCAAAATTATTGTTCTTGTCGGGGTGGAGCTTAAGGAAGGGATGACCAATCCTTCTTCGATTTTAGTAATTGTGTTGAGGGAAAGATCAAGAAAGGGTCGAATAACCCTTCTTCAAGTTTCGTGTTCTTTGACACTCTAGGTTGGAAACTTATAGGTCCATCCTACACAAGTTTTTAAATTTCTTCTCCATATTCCATTCTAGTAGATCATGCAAAGGTGTGGCTCATTGAGTATCCCTCCACCCATCACCAACAAGAGTTGTGGTTATTCTACACCTCTATCCTATTTATCCCTCCACCACTCATAAGGTTGTTGTGTGTGGAGAAAACATCATATGTCATGCATGCCAATTCCTTATCCTCATGGGTGGTGTTACAAGGCGGCTACAACATGTCCCTATCACCCATTTGGGGGAAGAACTCTTAATATTATTGATACTCATATAAAATTTACATTTATTTATTCAATTTAGTGTCATATTGTTGCAAAAGTATTCTGCAAAATTTTCACAACAATATTGAAGAGCACATGAAGTTAGATATTTTACATTAACTTCTTATATTTATGTTGGTTTATGTTCATTTATGTATTGATTATTTTATTTTATTGTAAAATACAATTTATTTGTGTTAACTTGATATTGGATTTAGTACATTTATGTACACTTTAGTTGAACTATATTAATTTTTTGTGGTATCTTTGTTGCTATAATTAAAAAAATTGACTTCTGGGGTGTTAGGTTATGAACACCATATGTGGACTTACTATTCGATGGATTAAAAGTTGTTGAGGGAATATCATACACAAGTAGAAAGTAGTTTCACAATAGAAACATCAAATGTTGATGGGTTGTTGTGAATTTTACTAAAGTTTTTAAAGGAGATATTGAATTACCACATGCATCAAGAGGTGTGAACATGTTGTCAAAAGAAAAGGGTGTTTTTATTGAATACAATTCTTCAAAAATAGCTAACCACATTGAATGATCTCTAAAATATGTTGAGAAGGAGTGGATAAATGGTGTTGATTCTCACAGTGGAGTTAAAATATTATATAAGAATCCAATTTGTCATTCATTCTCAAGAAATACAAACTGTTACTTAGATGTTGAAATAAAAAATATTGCATTGCCATAGGTTTCATGACAAATGTCAATGATTTGGACGTTATTAAAGGGAATCATTTAGGAACTATTTCATTTAGTTTGTTGGTTAAGGAACTGGTGTTTCCTTGTGAAATTTCCTCATTAGAATTAGAGATTGGTAGATTTGTTTCTTGGAAAATAACATAAATATTGGAATTCAAGATAATTTCGATCTTAGGGTTGAAATCATTAACCAATTTTAAGGTTCGCTGGCACAAATGAACCAAAATCACAACATTAAGTTCTTTAGAAAAAATATGAATTTGGTCCATTAGTGTTCTTCATAGACAAATTATGTTGTCATGGGAACAATTTCAAATGTTTTGGAAGGAGAGTTAGTGCACTTTGTACCACTTGTAATACCCCATTTTTGAATCCCTAGATTAAATAATGTATTTTGTACATATGATACTTAGGTTGGTGGGCCGATATGTTTAGGCCAAAGTGCCTTGGGAATGTAATACATTGATCATTGCAAATAATAAAATACATCATTGGCTACAAGAAAGACAAGGACATAGTTATATGGGGCTATGATTCCACAAGAAAGGAGGATAAAAGGGATAAGACCTTATATTATATTTATATTTAACCATCTTGTAGTTTTATGGGAGATAAAAAAGTACTTACATGAGCTTCTTGGGGAAGAGGCCACGTGGCTCTTGATTTCCAATAAAATATATAAACCTCTCCTTTGATTTTTTTGAGGGGTTCGTTGGTTCTTCCTCGTTCATTGTTGTTCATTATCTCACACTTCATTCTAGTTCTTAGGGGGTAACATGAGAACGAGTTGTAGATCAATGAAGCCATTTTTTATGGTTGTATAAAGTTGTTGGTGTATTCTAGACATAGAGTAATGCTTATATACTTGAGAGGCATTGGCATGAATCAGAATTGGTCATAGTTGCGATTCATGAGAGTCCTAGGATATATATTCTTTTCCAGAAGCACTGGATCCATGGAAGGAGATAGACAACCTGAGGGGCTATGTGGTAGATAAGGGGGTACATCCTCTTAAGTTGTGCATGATGGAAAGAAGAGGGTTAGTGTACTTTGGATTGTTCTGTGTGCGGAGAAACCTATGAGAGGTTGAGTGTTGACTGGTTTAGGAAGCTAAGTGTTTCCTTGGAACTTGTCTGTGTTGATTCATAGCCCTAGATTGAGGGTGACCTATTGTTGAGACTTCGAACACTAGTCTCTATGGTTGGGTGGAGCATCCTTGGTCTACATCGAGTTGGTGATTGTTATATTTAAGATAAGTGATTTCTTTGTTATATGCCTTCTCTACTTATATCTATAATTCCACTGTGTATTGATTATCATTTCTAAGATTTGCATATACAATGTATTTACTTGCTATATATGGTTGTGAATGGAAGAATAAATCTTCTTTAAGGTTTCATATTGATTCTTGTTAAATGCATGTTCTACTATCTTATATCTTGCATGCATTCTTGAATTAATTTTATTATCAGAGATCAATATCAATATTGGAGAGGAGTATTATTACTTAGGGACCCAACTTGTTGGTGGTCATGTGCCTCTCTATCGACACTAAATTTATTCTCTTGGGGTTTATGGTGACAGTCTTTTCATAGATTCAAGAGAAGGCAGGAGTTACAAGAATCTATAAGTATGTTGTGTGATAATTAGAAAAAGAAAGAACTATTTTGTTTTGCAGTCATGTGCTCTTGAGGTCCTACCTAGCTGGGGGTGCGTGAAACATTAGTATCAAATCTGTAGGTTACAACACCATGCATTAAAGTCCTACTACAAAATTTGTTTGCATAAAATATTTTTTCTTGCAAAATGAACAAGATTGAGGAGTAGAGAATACCCCTATGCATGGAGGAGTCTCTGAGTGAAAAAATGACCATGCATCATTAAATTTATGAAAGAAGGGATGTAATTCTTAGAATGAAATGAATGGCGTCTGCATATGTATATTTATAAGGGAAAATGGATCCCAATAATTTATAAAGAAAATGTGAAGTTACGTAGTTTAAATGAAATCGACTGGGTATGGAACCCTGTGTATGAGAATTAACTTTTTTGAGAAATAACTGTGGATCCGGAGACGAATGAATCCTATCCATTGATCTTCGTAGATCAATGGTTAAGATCAAAATATGAGGGATCGATTCCTAGTGGTCCAACTCAACCACATCAAAAATCATTGTAACAACCTGATCAACGCCACATGTAACTTCAGATGAATGCCACATTTGGGGAAGCCAACATGGAGGACACCTCGACTGGAACATATACATGAGAATATATGGGAATCAACTAAGTATTGATATGTCACAAAGGTGGAATCATGACGAAGAATTGGGGGTATATAAAGAAATATGGTATCCCCGCAAACCTGCAACAAGATATTAAGATTGCTTATGTCCCAAGACATCGTGGAGGTGACAAGTGTGACAGAGAATCATAGTTACATGAAGAAGAGTTGTAGACATGTGACCCACATTAAGATGTGGAAAATAAACTAAGTCCTAAGATGTTGCAGAGGTGATGAGCATGACGAAGAACCAGGGTATGGGAAGAAGTGATGTAGCCACGAAAACCCTCGGACCTGCGGAAAAATATTGAAAATTGACTAAGTGTAAAAGATGTCGTGGAGCACATCGAAATCTTTAAAAATGGCTAAGCATCAAGAATTGGTAGATTAGAAGAGGTAACATATATAAATGTATTAGGAAAATGTTATAGGTGCATGACCCACAACAAGAACTTATAAAGTGACTAAGTGTCAAGATGTCATAGAGTACGGTGATATCTAGATAAATGGTTAAAAATTAGGAATCAAACAAAGGCTTATGCCCATGGTGATTTATGGAAAATGAATAAGAATGGAGAATTTATCAGACAAACAGGAGGTTTCCACGTGTCTCATATCCAATGACCAAGAGGTCACCACATGTCATATATTAGATGGCCCGGAGGATGAGTGATATGATGGATCGTGATGTCTCGTAGAATCATGATGGAATACTTAGAAATATTCTAAGTATAGGTGAAAAATGAGTGTGATGGAAGTTGAGAGTGTAATTTGGAGGTTGCGGAAGATGAAGAGATATTCTCTAGCCCCACAGTGATTCTGTTAATACAAGATTGACAGTCGAGATCAATCCAAGATATGATCAGATGGTGGTTGTAACTAAAGATGAATAATAGATCAACAGATGAGATTTTATTGAGGAGAAAAACTTTAAATTATTATAACTTAAAGAACCATGATATAATTCTTCATGAAATAAGCAAAAAGAGGGCTTGTAGAATAAATTGACATATTTTCATAACATGCATAACTCTAACAAATTGGTTTCTTGCAAATTTTGTAGAATTAAGTATATACGCATATTAGTCCAAGATAATAATACATATTTGGGACATGGAAGAAGGAGAGGGAGCCTTCAGTCATGGGAAATAATCCAAAGGTAAAAACATTAGTGTCGGTAATGCAAAAATAGAGTCAAATAAGCACAGAAATAGAGAGGATCAAACAACATTATTAGATACCATGAGAAGCTTGAAGATATAAATGCAGAGTTACAAGGAAGACAATGAGAATATGATGAGAGAACATAATCAAATAAATTCTCAAGTGATGCAAAGCATGAATTAGTTGATATGCAGGTAAAGAATGGATTAGATTCAAGACATGAGGAAGAAGGAAGAAATCATGAAAGAAGAGATAAATACAAAAGAGTTGGTCATTCAAGAAGTACTAGAAGAACTAATAGACATCACTCGTCTCCATACTCAGTAAGGAAATTTTATGCATCTAAATATTCTATAAGTATTCCAATAGTGTCTCTTGTTAGGCACCAAAGAAGAAGACATGAATTAGACAATTTGCAAGAAGAGATGAGGAATCTTAAGACACCATCCTTTGATGGTGAAAGAGAAAAGGAATATTATGTTGAAGCCTTGCTACTTGGAATTAGGAAGTATTTTCAATTGCAGTTGTGTGGTGGGATCAACTGAAGAAATTTGAACACATTAATGATAACATGATCACTTGGAAACAATTCAAGATATATTTACAGAAGGAGTACCTTTCAGATCATTTCTATGACAAGAAAATGAAAGAGTTCTTTGAACTTAGATTAGGAAGCACAACCATGGAAGAACATGAAAATAATTTATTGGGATTGATGAAGTATGTAGGGTTTATAAAATATGAGAAGGTGAAGATACAAAGGTTCTTAAGTGGACCACCATCATTTTATAAAGAAAATATTCAATATGATGAACCCATAACTTTGACAGAGACGATCAGGAAGGCTAAGTACCTGTATGAGAAAGGAAAGGGAAGAGAATGTTTGTTGAAATCCTAGAAGGATAAGAAGAGGGAGAAATATGATCAGAGAAGGAAAATATTTAAACCTTCTTTCAATAGAAACATTCCGAATAGAAATCAACAAGATCAACATGCTAAAGAAGAATCTAAGAGAGAACATTTCTTGGGAAAAAGGAGAAGACCACCAATCCAATGCTGGGAATGCAAAGAAGACCACCTGTACAAGGATTTTCCTCAAAAAGGAGACAAAATCAATACTATGCACAAAATCCAAGAGGATACAAAAGTAGAAGACATGGGTGAATGTATTTCAAGAATATATGCAGCCCTAGAAGATCAAAAAGTAGATTACCAATCCAATATGATTGAAGTGGAAGGTAAGATCATTAATCAAACTGTTAATATTTTGATTGATTCAGGAGAAATCCATAGCTACATTGATCCTAAAATAGTGTATAGATCACATTTGGAAGAAAGTAATCTTGAAAAATCAAGTTTGGTATAGCTAGCCACTGGAACCAATAGAAGGATCAATGAGACTATTAAAAGTTTTCCCATAAACCTGAATGGAGTGAATAATAATTTTGATATGAATATAATTCCATTAGGATCCTATAATATCTTAATAAGAATGGATTGGTTGGACCAACTTAAAGTTTTTCTAAAATTTCATGACAAGACATTTACATGTCTTGATGAAGAAAGAAAACAGACCAATGTGAGAGGAATTCCAAGACCCATTTCTATAAGAGAGATTTCAGCCTTACAACTGAAGAGATGTTTTAGCAAAGGATGTTAATTGTATGCAACTCATGTAGAGGATCCAAAAAAGAATAAAGGACCAAGCCTTGAATATTTGTCAGTATTGCAAGAATTTGAATATGTATTCCAAGACATACCTGGATTTCCACCTAAGAGGGAGACATATTTCTCTATTTATTTAGTACAAGGAGCTTCCCATGTATCAAAAAATCCTTACATAATGAGTACACCATAATTAAAAGAGCTACAAATTAAATTGGAGGAATTGTTGAAGAAAGGGTACATACACCCAAGTGTTTCACCTTGGGGAACACCAATACTCTTTGTAAAAAAGAAGGATGGAACATTGAGGCTGGGTATTGAATTTATACAACTGAACAAAGCCACTATAAATAAAAAGTACCCTCTACTCATGATTGTTGACTTTTTTGATCAACTAAGAGGAGAAAAGATATTTTCAAAGATAGACCGAAGATCAAGATACCGTCAGGTAATAATCAAGGAAGAAGACATTAGTAACACAACCTTTAGAACCATGTATGGACATTATGAATTTGTGGTTGTTGGTAGTAGGCCGAAGTGGGAAATAAAATGTGCATGAAGAAGAATGTCAGCTGGAAGAACAATTGTGGGAAAAAAAGTGTGCAAGAGGAAAGAGACAACTAGTAAGAAGCACAGCATCCATGCATGCAAGAAGGAGGCGACAACTGGAAGGAAGCAAAGCATGCATGTGGAGAAGGAAGAACTAAAGACAGTAGGGTTAGAGTTTTGTAAGGTTTTGTGTAAATGTTTGAAGAGCCCGATAGATATAAATATAGATACACAGGTATCATAAAAGAGGTTCAGTTCGCTAGCTATGAAGAGTGCATTTGTTTTATGTAATGGCTTTGATTAGGTGAACTATTTTTGTAAAGTGATTGAACTAAAGTGGAGAAGAGAATTTAGATCTTGAGGATTAGATCGCAGTCTGAGGATCCTAGTGCGATCTAGTTCGCCTCATATAGATCTTACCCATCTGAGGAGAGTTGTAAGTGCACGGTGAAAGAATTGCAGAAATACCATAATGAGAGGGACAAGAGCCAAATCTTTGTGGACGTAGCCCAGGAGGGGATGAACCATGGTAATACCTGTGTAATGTGATGAATGCATCCATATCTTTGTCATATTTTTAGTAGTTAAATGTTGTGTGTAATGAATGAATGAGTTATTATATTGCTTGGCTAATTGTTGTTGGGATATAAAGAAAAGATGCCACAAAGGTCAAAATATAGAAAAGAATAACAGTAGTTTGTAACACAAGTTATAATAAATGGTTTAGAATACAGATCCCATGTCTCATACTCAATCCTAGGTTGTAAACACCTGATTCTTGCATCCACCCATTTAAAGCTATCTCGGGTGAGACTGCGCAGTGCACTCTGTGTATTGTGTTACCTTTTGGTTTACCAGAAGGGTTGATAGTTTTAGGATTTATTGGTACCCTAAAAGATATGAACCCTGGGTCAACACCACAGGCAGTAGGGAAGAACAGTTCATCATACCAACAAATGGTTCCATTGTCGTGCTAAGAGGAATAAGAGAGGACTGAGTAGATGAGATAGAATACATGAGAAAAGAATGAGGGAAACTAGAAGACCACTGAGCCACTAGAAGGGAATGTTGAGACCATGGAACCCCACGATATCAGAAATCGAAGGTTGGTTGAGAAATGAAGAGATAGAGTTTTCCCAGAAAGACAATAGAAACCCTAGCATCACACCTCCCAAATATCTGGATAAATACGTGTTTACGGATTTACATGAAGTCTTTTTTTGTGATTTTCCCCACCTACTGTAGGAGTGGATACTAAGGTTGAAAGATAACCATGTGACGAATTGGGTCCGACAACTCGATTCGACCCCAGTACAGGTTGAGCAGTTACAGCAGGTGAACAACAAATTCACTCATGCAGTCGACTTTTGGCTTGATCGTATTGTGGAAGGCTTCATCACAGAGTTTACAGTCGACACAAAAAAGTCATACAACGCAGTAGAGCAGGAATTTCTACGCGGACCCCAAGGAAGGTACATTTGATCACTGTATACTTCTATTAAAATATTTCTATATAAAAAAGGTGTAATGACAATGGAATCAGACAACTAGACTCCCCTGCGTGCATGGGGGAAGGGGGGAAGCACTGACAGAGAGAGGATAAATGGACGAAGGTGAGGATAAAGGAAAGAAGGAGGAGGAATTCTTGGACCCAATCTTGATGGATGATGACCAGCTTAAGTGGATCTTGGTGTCATCAGGAATGACGCGTAGCGGAGTACCCCACCAATACAAAGTGAATACCAAGAAGAGAGTCGTAGCCATGAGGGAGGGCTTGGAAAGTGATGAGGAAGAGGTAGAGGATCTCTGGGTTGTGGAGCAGATTGAGGAAATCCTATGTGTAACCTATGAGAAGAAAATAAGAGGCCCAAGAACCAGAGGAGAATATAGCTATCCTTTCCATATTAATTTCAGTGTTGAACCCATAAACCCATGTGCGACCAATACACCAAAGAGAACACCACTGTTTAGACAACCAAAATTTGGAGGAAGTCCGACAGCAAGAAGTACATCTACCGTAGGAGCAACAACTAGAGGAGCCAGTTTAGGTAGTACTAGTCCAGTATCTACACCACACGGCGGAGGTAGCAGTTCGGCATTTAGAATGGTAGGACACGATCTCACTATCAGATTGCTAGAATTTCGAGGAGAAGCAATAGAAGAACCTGAGAAGCATTTATTCATTTGTGAAAATATCTAGGAGGAAAAACAGATCACTGATGAAGATACCAAACTTACGTAGCTAGCAATCATGCTCAGAAACTGCACACTAGACTGGTACACGAGTCTAGACATGAATAATGCCCCTGGGACGACGAGAACACTGGAATACATTAAGAAGTTGTTGATTAATGAGTTCCAGAAGATGAGCTCAGAGGATCAGTATATGAACGAGATGATTGATATAATACAGAAACCAGGAGAGTCTTTATGGGAGATTGACCAGAAATTCAAGTGACTGAAGGAGAAGTTAAAATACCTTATGACCGAGATGTAGCACCGACACCTATTTGTCAACTCACTAATCCCACACCCAAAATATCCCTTACGACAACAGAAGTTTCAGATGCAGACCGAGGCTTTACAGGCAGCCTTGCAGCTGGAAGAGAACCAATACCAACAGACGGACCCAGCTATCGAAGAATTGGAGGATTTGAAGAACCTAACATTTTAGTTGAACTAGAATAAGAACAAGGAAAAATGAGAAGTCATTTGGTGCACCACATGCAGGATGGAAGGACACCACAAGAATGAATGTCCAACATTCGCATAGTATATGGCAACAGGCATGCCAAACCCATTACCATAGGGAGGATTATGGTGTGAAATATGCAATAAACTGGTTCACGACCCTTATCACTACACGATGATGAAGAAGTACCAGACAGTTCCAAAGAATTCTTACCGCACCTTTTGTAAGTCACTGGGCCACAAAGACAAATATTGTAGAACTATGGAGCTAATGCAGGAAATAAAATCATACGCATATAGGGTACATGCCAAAATGATGACTGGGAAAGTAGCACCACAGTTCAATCAAGCCTCATCTCCATAGAACACTGCGCAATAGAAATACAATACTGCATAGCAACCATACAATAACACATAGCCGTAGTACAACTCGACGCAACCCCAGTATAATACCGTATAGTATAATCAGGCACCACAGTACAATGCGTCGAGAGGGGACCGAGTAGGCTAGTGAGGAGGACGAGCTAGAGGAGGTTTCGGATGTGGTAGAGGACCAATCACATGTCACAACTGTCAGCAACTGGGACATTATGCACAGGAATGCCCACGGCCGCCAGTGACTTGTATGTATTGTCACACATCGGATCACGAGACAGAGGAATGTCCGACACTATTAGTAAAATTCTAGGAAAAGAGG
Source organism: Picea engelmannii (assembly GCA_009831015.1). Lineage (NCBI taxonomy): Eukaryota > Viridiplantae > Streptophyta > Pinopsida > Pinales > Pinaceae > Picea > Picea engelmannii. The sequence goes on from ML780681.1 coordinate 898,425, forward strand.
AATGAGAACAATCATAATGTTCAATGGATTTCAGCTGAAGCAAGGGAGGATGGATGGAACATCAATATAGTCACCCGTGGAGGAACAAAAATAGGAAATGACGCAGTCTGACAGGAACCCACACAGAACCAATGGGTAAAGAAGAACACTGAACCAAGAAAGAAGTTCGACACACCCAAGGAAAAGGAGACTTTTAAGGAATCCAAACAAGAATTTCAGAAGGTGGACACAGTGTTGACTTCCACTGTGCAACCATTCCATGAAGCACTAGAATATGAAATGTCACCATCATTGGATGATACCACCGGAATGCCACCCAAGGGAAAATTAAGTACTATCAAAGACTTTTTGCAATCATGCATAAAAATGTTAAGTGATCCTTCATCTATGAAAATATTGCAAAACACCCTAGAGAAATGTAGTAGTGAGACGAAACACAATCTAGAACCGAAAATTGTCAATCACCTACACACAAGAAGAAGAACAAGTAGGTAATTTAGACTAAATGCAAACATTCGGGATTTCAATATGGGAGATATCATAATATACCTAGGATCCAAAGTGAATGTGATACCCAAGAAATCACATACTTCTTGTGGATACATTGGAGACTACTGGGATGAGCCAATAGTAGAAATCATCACAGAGTTTTTGCACGAATACAGCGACTTGTTTCCCACAACATTTATAGAGATGAAGGGTATAGAAGGAGAACTGGGAGAGATGAAGATACCCCTCAGACCCGAAGAGAGACCGATTAGACAATGACCATATAGAATGAACCCCATATATAAATAGAAAGTTAAAGAGGAGATCGACTAGATGCTTGAAGCCTGCATAATCGAACCAGTCGAGGAATCAGAATGGATAAGCCCGATGGTTGTACAGGAGAAGAAACAAGGAAGAGGGATTAGGATATGCGTTGACTTGAGTAAGTTGAATGATGCATGCCTACATGACCCATTCCCTACACCGTTCACAGATGAAGTGTTAGAGAATGTGGGTGGACATGAAGCTTACTCATTCACTGATGGATTATCAAGCTACCATCAGATTAAGATAGCACAAGAGGACAGATACAAGACCACGTTCATGAAAAAATGGGGATCTTACCTGTTAGCACTCCGTCAATATATTTGGCTGATAAACAGATGACGAAGGTGTTGGACACACCTACCACACTTAGAGGGGGGGGTGAATGAGTGTGGGGATATTTTTCCAAAAACTTCCCCCTTACACAAAAACTCCTTAGTTAACATTCAAAATTTGCTCATTACTCATTGTTTTCATTTATAATCAGTTAGATGTGAATACATATCAACAACATATATCAACAACATATCATCAACAAATCATCTCCACAAGGAACACAAGGAACACACGATGTATGTACATTTTTTCTTTTTATTATGGACTTCAATCCAAGGGGTTTTCAACAACAACTAAATAGAGTACAACTCTACAAGAGAACCATATCTATATGCAAGACTCAACTTACATTCTCAACACCAACTGAGATGAGGCAACAATCCTCAGCAGATATCAATCTGTCAACATAAAAAAATGCATCAACCATGCACCAACCTGTGCCAAACAACCTGTAATCAACATGTACTATAAACAAGTGCATCCAAACATGTACCAAGTATATACAAATCATGTGTCAAATAATCATCAACAATGACTCATCAATATGTACCAACAACATCAACTATACACCTCATGTATGTGCCAACTCATCAACTGCTTGTCTCAACCATGACTAGTTTTGGATTAGTCAACAACCCCAACTTGAAATAATCATAACTTTATACCTGTAATGAATAAAGTTCTGAAATAGATACACAATGTTCTTCAGTGTATTTTATGCAATTCCTCCAGGTGACACTACTTGGAACCTCTCAGAAAAGGCGTTATAGCAAAAATGGCATACCTTTCTGAATTCTGGATTATTCTAGAGAGTTACCTTGTAGAGCGTGGCCCACACAAAATATTCATTTAATTGATCTAAAACTGTTACAAAACATACTAATACTTGTAACCTAACCAACACATTTTGTCTCACTAAATTTGGATCTGTTATGAATAAGTTATGACATCTTTACCTGAAACACTTGTTTTTGACTAGTTTCGGGACTAGCCACAAACCCTATTTTCCACGGAGTGTAACTCCCAAAATACAACGACCCACAAGCTGAATTTTTTACCACATATACTTGGGTATGTTTTCTCAATGGAATAGAAATTTCATGGTCTGAATCATTATATAAAAAAATTTATAGAAAAAATGGTGAGATGACATGTAAATAACATACCTTAGAAAGCACCATCAAAAGAATTTATCCTTCCTTGCATTCCGGCCTTCTTTTCTCCACCTTCCTTCTGATATTTGGCTTAGATATCCTTGGTTACCTCATTCACCTATATATATTCAATATTCTCAAGTGTTCCACACCAAAAATGCTCCAGAAGCTCTCACAAAAAGCTCTCCATCAATACTCCAAAAGATATTCTCACAAGAAGCTCTCCATTGATCCACAAAAAGGATGATCTACAAGAGTCCATCACTATATTATTTATACTTTCATCCTCTAGGTCACTTAACCCATTTTTAGGTCACTTAACCTATTTTCCTTATTTGAGGGTTAACCACTTTCCATAAATAGAAATTTTTCCAATACTTTATCATTTAAATATTCCTTCTTGATTTTGTCACCTTACTTTATCATTTCTTGATTTTGTCACTTATCTTGATTATTTAAATAATACAACTTGACTTTGTCACCTTAATTTATCATTTAAATAATGATTTCTTCCTTTAGGTCACTTAACCCATTTCTAGGTCACTTAACCTATTTTCCTTATTTTTAGGGTTAACCACTTTCCATAAATATTCCGTCTTGATTTTGTCACCTTACTTTATCATTTTTTTATTTTGTCACTTCTTTTTATTATTTAAATAATCCTCCTTGACTTTGTCACTTTAATTTATCATTTAAATAATGATTTCTTCTTTTAGGTCACTTTGACTTCTTTGACCTTGGGGGCTTCAAGCCTTCATGTGGGGGTCCTTCATCTTCGTAAGGCCAT